>CAUYPK010139057.1:0-10805 GCA_963574355.1 Loris lydekkerianus
GCCAAAATATGAAAACAGCCTAAATGCCCACCAACCCAGGAATAGATTAACAAGCTGTGGTATATGTACACCATGGAATACTATTCAGGCATTAAAAAAGTGGAGACTCTGCATCCTTTATATTAACCTGGATGGAAGTGGAACACGTTATTTTTAGTAAAGCGTCACAAGAATGGAGAAGCATGAATCCTATATACTCAATTTTGATATGAGGACAATTAATGACAATTAATGACATGGTGGGGGTTGGGGAAGGGGAGAGAAGAGAGAGAAAGAAGGAGGGAGGGATGGGGGAAAGAAAGAGCAGAGACTTTTTGATGATAAGCTGTAATCTATTGGCTTAGGGAAGGAGGGAGGGGGCAGGGTCTTGGTGTGTGACACACCTTTTGGGGGCAAGACACAATTGTAAGAGGGACTTTACCTAACAAATGCAATCAGTGTAACCTGGTTTCTTGTACCCTCAATTAATCCAACAATAAAAAATATATATATATATATATATATATATATATATATATATATATATATACACACACACACATATATATACATATATATTTAATATTTTAAAAAAACCTAGTTTAAAAGCAATGAGAAATTTTCTAATCCATGAAGGGGGAAAAGTGAAGGCATAAGACTAAAAAGGGCTGGAATTCTTGTATCTTCATACACTAAACTGAAATAATGCTGTCATTTCCTTATATAAATTCACATGACCTGACGCTGATAGTTGTGAGAATGAACTTTTTGGCACAATCTCAGTCTTTAGATCTTCACAGCTGATGATAAAACACATAAATAAAATCAAATATAGAAAAGACTCATCAGTTGCAGAATAAAAATATTAAATAATTACATAAATAAACAGACACATGATACTTTAGAATCATAAGAGAAGGAAAAACAATCAAGAAACAGTAGAAAATTAGTAAACTGTTATCATGATTGTTTAAAGAATAATTTATTACACTAGTAAGTCAACTTCTTTAGCTAAATAATCCCAGAATAATGGGTGTTGAAAAAAAATAATATTGTTATGAAAAAAGAGCATGGCTTTGTTTTATTTTTAAAATTGCATAAATTTTTGTTGATTTTAGACAACATAACAGACAAAGCTAATTCTTTGAAAATCTAACTAACTACTGAATGATAGAAAGAAATATAAAAATGTTTACAAACCAGACCTTTGATTTCACATTTACACTTTATTTGTTTTAAGTGCTGTAACACACAGCAAAATTCTTACTTAGAAATAACTCTTCCTGAAAATAGTTCTCCTCTCTTCATCATTGAAGCCTTCAAGAAGCAGATTTGTATGTATTTAAATTTTAACTAATTTGGAGATATAGTTTTTAAATTTAAAAAGGACAGGATTTTTACACATGTTTATTAACAAAATATTTTTTTTCTGACTGATTAGATCAGTATCCATTACTTATTAGTAATTGTGAGTTCTGTTACCTTTCCAGGAGTGCCACATATGGCTTCTGAGCACAGGAAATAATTCGGGGTATCTCTAAATATTTTCAGAAGTCTATTATCCTATCTGGGTATTAATAAAATGTTTTATGTTGTTAGAATAGTTATATGTATGGAAGTCAGATTTAAAGATTTCCAACATTATCCTACACACACACACACACACCCCCAAAAAGCTTTAAATGTAAGCAGTGCATTCAATCTTAAAATATTGTCTCCTGCAAGGGAAGATTGACCTATCTATGTATTTATGGGCTGAAGATAACTCAGAGAACTCTAAGATTAACTAGTTTAATCTCCTTTACTTTTTTCTTTTTTTCTTGAATTTCTCCTTAATGAACTTTTATCAAAAAATAATGTTTTTTCTGGTTATTGACAACCATAGAAATTAACTTAAAATATGTTTTGTGAGTTATATTTTTTTCTGGTAAAAACAAATCAAAATATTCAATGACATTTAATGAAAGAGAATATGTCTTTTATATTGTTATTTACTGAAAAGATTTCCTTAGATTTTGACAACCAGCACCTCTGCCCCACTGAATTGGGAAGTCATTTTTTCTTTTCACTCAGGACACACTTACAACGTCTATCATCCTGGCAGGCAGCTAACAAAGTCAGAAGACGGATTTCCAATCTACTCCTGGCCTCTAGCTGCTATTTCAATTCTGTTTCCATGGAAATTGAAATCAGATATATAAAATAATAATAAGAAAAGAAGTGCTTTCATAACTTGAGAATTTTTCAAGCTTTTGATACAATATAGTGTTCTTTTAAAAGTTAAGCAATCAAATATTTAGTAGTTACTTCATGAAACTTTATTTTTATTCCAGAAACCAAACATTTAAGATGACATGTATGTCCTTTGGAAGAAAATAAAGATTACTGATCTTGACATGACCCAGACTATGGTCTGTGTTAGCTTTATGATATGCAAAGCAATAAACAGTACCCCACTGGCTCCTGGTGAGGCTCTAATAACCCCAGGAAGAAGACATCATTCACTTTGATTGGGGTTGGTAGGATCTAGAGCTCTGAGCCTGATGGTTTTAGAACCAATGGAGCTACTGAAGAAGACAAGAGAAAGAATAAAATTCCAACTCAAAATATGCCCAAAGTACAAAGTGACTTTGTAAACATCACAGCGACACTTTCAGAAGCAGACAGAAGAATCCCAGCTGAGTTATGAAGAACTGCCCACATTATCCTCTCCCGATTGTAAGAGCCTGTCTGTCATGGACTGTTCTTCTCTTATCACACCTAAGCACCAAAAGAGGGATATCAATTTAATGCATGTTTTTATGCCTAAAAAATTAAGTACTTCATTTTGTTTCTATCATGTTAAGCTATATCAAATATCTTCAACTCTTCTACAATAGAGTAATTTATATCTTTGCTACTTTTGGCAAGTAGATCTATATTTTGAGACCAATTCTATCTTCCTGCGAATGGTAACACTGCCTCATTAAACTTTGTGATGGAGGTCACAATCTGGTACGCAAACATAGATCTACATGTAAGATGCAGACTGTACTTACTGTTTCCATTAACTTTTTCTATTTTTATGTAATAAACAGAGTTCTGATTATGCTTCACCACTTGCATGGTTTGCGGTATTAACAGATATATATATATATGGACTTGGTCTCTATTACAGCATCGTAGTGCCCGTACACACACACACACATGTGCACACACACATACTCACCACACAGATGCTTCTTTAAAACATAGGGAGGCCAGGAATCCATTATGTAATAGAACTGAGCTCCTCTCTGGCTCCCATGATCTGCACATCAAGGCCAACTTATGCGTTTTGCATTACATTTTATTTGAGTTCAGTTCACGTCTTTTGATGTATGCTGTTTTTCCCCATTTTCTGACATTCCCTGGCACGTACTAAAGACTACACAGAAGAATTCACAAATGAGGGCAAAATGGCTGCGAACAGGAGACTGAACTTCTTGAACTCAAATTCTAACACCTTTATTATTTGCTGTGAAAAATTTACTAGGCTGTTATTAAACCTCATGAGGACTCAATCTCCCAATCTATCAAATAAGAAAAATAATAGTTCCACTTAGGATTGATATAAAGATTTATACAGAGTAAATATGTTTTATAATTATATAGATTAAACAAAAGGTATAACAGAGATTAAAGTAAGTAGCATAGCCATTTTGTCCGACTTTAGTCACTTTGGAGAGTAAAAAAAGGGTGCCAAATAAGTGATATTTGAAATATTCATGTACTGACAAATGGTTATATATTTTGGTGAACCTATATAATACTTAAATTCAAAAATTATCTTTAAAATAAATTAAAAGTAATAAATTAAAAATGAAAAGTAGAATTTCTACATCAAAACAAATTTTAAAATTGGCACTCATTTAAAAATCGCATGTCCGCATATTTAATCCGTCTAGTCTTATTGTTCCTGTCCCAGCAGGAGGTGTTGCAGCCCACTCCTGGCCCTGCTTCTTCCATATCTCCTCTCTCACCAGCTGATGGAAACACTCACCTCCAAAAAGGCATCTTCTGCTCCTTCCTCTGGTGTGGTACCTATTAGCTCTGGAGTTTCTTCAAGATCCATATGTTGAAACCCTTCACTCCTACCTTTTTCAGTATCTCCATAATATTCTTCACTATTTTCTTGAATCACTCTGTTGTAAATCCTGGGAATTCATGCACAATGTCTGAACAAAAGTTTCTCAGCAGGAAATTATTGTCTGGGCTTAATGGCTTTTCCGGTTTTGTCTATAACAACAAGATAATCTTCAGTGGGTAATCCTCAGACCCTCAGCATGTTCTATTAAGGTTCTCTCTCATGACATTGACAATTCTTTCAGTAGAGTTCCGTGACTAATGACCCTTTAAAGGTCCTGTGACCCCCATTCCCCAATCTAGAGGTGAATTAGAAACGTTGTGTTTGGAGCAATATAGACGACTTTGACCCCTTCAATGTTTAACTTAATGGGGCTTTGAGAGGCCAGAGATTCAAAGAACTTTAAAAGATGGTCCCTCACTAAGAAGGAACTTCCTGTCTTGAGGGACAAACCATTAATGGAACCAATCTAGAAAAAGACTCTTATTAAGTCTATGTAAGCCTTCTTGTTATACAAAGAAGAGGCAGGCAGCTGGCATTTATCCTTTCTCTTCAGGGTGTGAGTGTCAGCAGCTTTATGGGTGAGCCTGTACGTATATCCAACTTCATTTGCACAGAACAGTGGAGTTAGCCTACACCTTTCTGCCTTAAATCCTGGTGCTCATTTCTCTTCCTTACTAATGTCACTTTTGACAGTTTTTTGTTTTTTTTTTTTTTCTAGAATAGGGCCCTTTCATTGACATTAAGAACCTGTTCAGACAGATATCTTTTCTCCCTAATGATTTTCTTTTAACTGATTTTGTCATCAGAAGCTTCTTTAGTTATCTTAATTTTTTTAAGCCAAACCTCTTTTTAAAAACTATCAAACTATTCCTTGCTGGTTAATTTCTTCAAGTGCCTTTCTTTAATAGAAATCCTGCTTCCACAAGGCTTCATTTTTTAATAGGAAATAGAAAGATATTTTGCTGAAAGGGATTTTCACATTTGGTGATGTAGCTGTATCAACAACTTCACAAATTTCCTTCTCTTTTTTACAGTGATCCTTACACTGGACTCATTTATCTAAGAATGGCAGGTCACCAGAGCTACAGACCTCAGTCTACCATACACAGTAAGTAATTCAACTTCATCTTGTAACGTGTGGCTTTGCTGCTTCTTCACCCTCATGAGTGACATTCTGTGTGAGTCCAATGGTGTTACTCAAGGTTTACAGTATCATGCTAACCACAACGAAAACTGAGAACCACAGAGATCAAGTTTTACTAACATACACATATTATTGGAGAGATGAACTTCACAGGACCAAGTGAATAATATCACATTTTAATCAGATACTCCCAAACTTGAACTTACCTCAACAGCAGCAAAAGGTTGCTACAAAATTATTACAGTCATAGAGAATGTGCTACAGTCAATTTTATGCAGTTATGATTTAATTCTACATCTTTTACATTTGCTTACATTTCTCTTGACTATGAGCTGCCCCAGGTAAGGTCTGTGTTTGTGTATATACTTTTTTATTTTTAAATTGGTGTATGTTTTATAGTAGCAAATGATAAAATAGACTAGTATCCGCATGTATTTTATCCATTAATGGTATATACAACTTTTTCTAAATTTTTTGTTTCTCAATTATGTATTTCATCTACAAGTTTCATCAAATCATCACAAACCTCCAAAAAGCGTTTCTAATATATTTATTGAAAAATCACATAAGTGGACCACAGTTCAAGCTCATATTGTTCTAGGGTCAACTATAATTACTTCCATGCAACATTTTGGCATAATTCTTTCTTAATTAATGAATGATTTGGGCAAAATGCTAAGCCAATTAAGAGATTGGGACAATTTTGACTCTTTCTATCCCAGTTTAATTCTGAGGTCACCTAGAAATGTAACACTGACAAATTGTAGGTAGCTTTGTTTTGGCTTTATTTTAATGTCAATTATTACAGAATCAATAGTGTAATAATGTGTCAGGAAGAGACCCAGACACACTGTGGATTTTCTTCCAGAGGTTTGATGGGGCAAAAAGACTAATGGAAGTTAATATGAAAAATATAGAAAATAATACACGGAGACAAAGAAAGTAGTTTTTAAGAGCAGTGAGGATTCAGTGCTTTGCACTAACAGTTAGAAATTTTCCTGAAATCAACTTTTCTCCTGCTTCTGTTTTCCTTTTGTCCATTCTCTGCAATCCTATTCCTAATTTAATTTCTAATCTACTTACAGCTAATAATTGAATATTGGTTTCAAGCTTATAAAATCATTATTACTAATAACGCAAGCACATCAAGACACGACTCTTCCCTAAGTATTCTCATATGCAGTCTTCAATAATGTCACCCAGTTAAATATTTTCTGAAAATAAAATTATTTCTGTGTTTGGATAATAATACATAATTCATGCAGTTATTTTTTTTCTTACTACTCACATAACTTTGCATACCTCCTACAGGAAAAACAAATACAAATATAAATGTGAATTAAAATACATTAATTTTTCTACATGAAGAACATTATAATAAATTGGCAATTACCTAAACGGTGTATTTAGATGTTAAACAGAATAATTAACTGATCCAAAATGACATTAGGGGCATTTTGACCTTATCCTGTCCTAGGGAATTAGCTATTAATGCTTCTGAACAGCAGAAGCATTAATAACCATGTTCTCTGTTGCTGTTTCTGCTCTTTACCTGAATCCCAGTTTTGAGTTATTCTCTGAATGTTTTCTTTCTTTAATCCCCTTGACTTAAAAAACTATCCACAATTTTGTCATTAATTAGGCAAAAGGATAAACTGGCCTTTTGTATACTTCATAATGAATACTACAGAGAGAATACTACAGAGAGAAACATAAAATTGGTAAAATATTCTATTGAGTAATATTAATGAAAAAAAAAAATCAATGCCAAGTTTCACTAAGTAAAACTGGACAGGGAGAAATGGGAGTCTGTAGAGATAATTAGAGAAACAAATCTCATCGTGAGTCTGCAGCAATCAATACAATTTGATATAAAATAAAAGATTCACAACTGGAAAAAAATAATATGAAAATAAATTAAAAAGAATTCATTCTTTTAAATGAATTTTTTAAATTCTAAAAAAAAAAATCCTAAAAACATTCAAATAGAAAAATTTCTAAAATGATTTTTCTTCATTGAAGCAGCCCACAAATAAATTTGCTTGAGGGTTATTCAATTATTTCTGAAAGCAAGTTTATCAGTATTTCTATGATTTTGATTAAATGTTTATAAACACAATTCAGTGAGGTTGAAATACCAGGATGAAAATGGATAAACTGAAATAACCTCTATGCTTTTAGAAGCTATTTTTTAAAGCACCACTAGGAAAGAAATCTTTCAAATATACTGCTTTTCTAATAGATAAAAACTAACTTTAGAACCCACTTTTATTTTATTTCATAGTTCTCATGTGAAAATTATGATACATATTATATATATATATATATATATAGAGAGAGAGAGAGAGAGAGAGAGAGAGATACATGATAAATCAGAAAATTAATAATGCAAGCAGCAATATCTACTCCATACTGTACACAATTATTTTTAAGCCCTGTGTATTAACTGACTGCATAAATCTTTTCCTCTAGTTCATCCTAATATTTTTGGTTAAATATGTTTCTCATTATCAGTTTACCATGCCTGACCTGCATTAGCATATTTTTTAGGTCTATTTATTTTTTAACATTACATAAGTAGAATTATAATTGACATTCTCTTTCGTCACTTGCTTTTTACACCAAACGTTGCCTTTTGAGATGGGCTTATGTTGATTGGAGTAGTTTTATTTTCATGTTGTATAGTTTAAATATTATATATAAGATTCTGCCAATGATTTATACTTTCTACTGATGGAGGATATTTGTGAATCTTCTACCCCACCCCCACCCCCCACAGATCATGCTTCTATGTACAATCTTGTTCAAGTCTGCCAAAGTATGTGTGCAAGAATGTCTCTAGGTAAAAAAGTAATGGATTAATGAGTTTACAATATGAGTATCTTTAGCTCTACAGTTTCATATCAAAGCTGTTGCTGACTGTTCATGAATGTTTGGTGGCTTCATACCTCAGTGATGACTAATATTACCAGACTTCTTTATTCTTACAAATCTGGCAAGATGAAAAATTAAATCTTTGTGGTTTTAATTTGTATTTCCATGATCATCAATGAGTGTGAACATACATTTGTTATGTTCATACTTACCAGCCAATCTTGTTTCTACTAGATTGCTTGTTTTCTTCTTGTTATTTTACAGAAGTCCCTTTTATATTCTAAATACCAATCTATTGTTAGCAATGTAGCAGTAACAAACATCTTTTTCCAAAGGGTGTTTCAAGTTTCTTTTTAATTCCTTTAAGAAAAATGGTTAATAAATAGTAGTTCTGTTTTTATATTCAACATAGCAAAATGTCTTCCTCTCTTTTGATATGTTCTATTTCACATATTTTTCTTAACCAATCTTTCTACTCTGAGATTATGAATATAATTTCAAATGGTTTTTCTAACAGTTTGTAAGTTTGTCTTTTATATTGAATCTTTGATCTTCCTTTTTCATTTATTTAACGAAGATGGGGTCTCCTTATGGTATTCAGCTGGTCTTGAATACCTAGGCTCAAGCAATGCTCCCACCTCAGCCTGCAGATCTGTTAGAATTAAGGTGCTAGCCACCACATCCACCTCAAATCTTATGTTTTTTTACAACTGATTGCTGTGTATGGTGTGAGTTAGGAATATATATTTATTTCTATTTTAATCTAAAGTGATGGTTCTATTACATATCATGTTACCTTTGTTTTTCTTATGAGGAATATAATGTAAATAAAGCACATAGAAAATTATTTTCATTTTTACCATATTAATTATTTTTATAATGTCAAAATATTAAAGAAGTACAAGTGGTTTTGTTATATGGATACACAGTATAATAGTAAAGTCAGGCTTTTGTTGTGCTCACACCAAGACAGGGTTCACTGTATCTGATCGGTAGTTTTTATTTATCTTTCAATCCCCTTCCTGCCTTCCCCCTTCTGAGTTTCCAATGTCCCTTCTATTTTGGGTGCCTATTTATACCCATCACTTAGATCCCACTTATTAGTGGTAACATGTAGTATTTGTTTTCCTATTCTTTTTTTTGTTTTGTTTTGCAGTTTTTGGCTGAGGCTGGGTTTGAACCCACCACCTCTGGTATATGGGGTCGGCGCCCTACTCCTTTGAGTCACAGGTGCTGCCCCTGTTTTCCTATTCTTGGTACTTCACTGGGGATAATGGTCCCAATTCCATCCAAGTTGCTGTAACATTATTCCATTCCTTTTTTGTGACTACGTAGTACTTCATTTCCATTTCTTATCCAATCGTGAATTGATGGACACTTAGGTTGATCCCACATCTTTGTAATTGTGAATTGTGCTGATAAATATTTAGAAGCAAATGTCTTTTTGATAAAATGATTTCTCTTCATTTGGGTAGATGCCCAACAGCAACATTGCTGGATTGAATGGTAGGTCTACTTTTAACTCTTTCAAGAATATTGTTTTCCATAGAGCTGGTACTATGGAAAACCATACTGTCTCCCATAGAGCTGGTACTAGTTAACAGAAGTATATAACCATACCTTTTTCTCTGTATCCATAATAGCATCTTCTTTTTCTTTCTTTTTTTTTTTTTTTTGGATAAACAAGTTTATT
Organism: Loris lydekkerianus; assembly: GCA_963574355.1. NCBI lineage: Eukaryota > Metazoa > Chordata > Mammalia > Primates > Lorisidae > Loris > Loris lydekkerianus. Next base: position 9,799 of record CAUYPK010139057.1, read on the forward strand.
CATAAATTTAGTCAACATACATAACTGACCTAAAAACTTCAATAGAAGGATAAAATTTTAAAACCACTTGGAAGGCCATCTCTGCTAAGTGATTTTCCCAGGACAGTAACCAGATGTAACCTAACCCAACACCATCTTAACCAGCAGAGGTCCAATGAGCTGGAGCTATGTGCTCCTCCCCTACAGCAAATTTGCACTAAGGGTTATAATACAAATTCCACAAGGAAAATAACTTAGGAATCATCTCCTCATGCAGAGGAGCAACTCAACCTAGTTATGAGACCAACCACAACACAATGAAAAGCTGCAGTAACTAGTTCTTCAGACTATTAACAGATGATGCTGGTGAAAATAACTTGTATTTTATTCTAGAGCCCTTACAAATAAAATCCCCCAATTAGTGTTTGCATCATCAGCTAGAGGGTTAGTTAACATGTGGTATAATGAGGACTTATGCAAGGTATAATGCGCCTAGCACTTTACTATTATGAAAACAAGTGCAATCTAGTTAGGAGAAAAACTACTGGACTCTAAATTACACACACCTTTAATGACAGACTTCCCACCACTTGTGTATGTAAAACATTTAATTTAAAAATGTTGACACTACAATATAGAAAATAGCTATTATAAATGCACATAGTGTATTCTATAGCTGCCAGGTTTACTTTTTTTTTTTTTTTTTAGGGAAACTGTAATTTTACACTGTGCTTAAGACTGGTATCTTCACCCTTGAAAAAGCCCACATTCTACCACAGTTATGTGTGGTCAGACTTAACAGCCCCAATTGTTAAACACTTGGATCAAGTCATAATCAGTTTTATTGCAAAAGGACCCTGTACACATTTATCGAGTCTAGTACCTTAATAGCTACCCAACAAATCATTAACATACAGAAACATGCATCATGAGAAGCAAGAAATATCACCCATCCCTTCTGCATATTAGCAACTTGTCACTCCTGAGCAACAATGCTCACATCACTGAGGTCTGTGAACAGTCACTTT
>CAUYPK010139061.1:0-20645 GCA_963574355.1 Loris lydekkerianus
TAGCAATAAATATTGAAAAGCATTTAACCTACTGATTCCTCATTATTATAATTGTTTTGGGTATATATTTTTATTTTTGAAGTTTACCAGTGGCTGCTGCATTTTCCACCTCGGCTTATACTCGAGTCACTAAGTTTTCCCGGTTTTTAGGGTAAAATTAAGGGTGTCGGCTTATACTCGAGTATATAAGGTATATGTTTTTCAGGTATATAAATGTACGCAGAGAGAAAGAGAGAGAAAGCAAGTGTGACAAAAGAAGAACAATTGGTAAGTGTAGGAAAATTGTATAAACAAGTTCATTGTATTATTCTTTTATCTTTTCCATAGGTTGGAAGTTTATCAAAGAAAGTTGGGGAAGAAAGTACAGGAGTAAAGAAAGACTCTCACATAGCTGGGCGCAGTGGCTCATGCCTGCAATCCTAGTACTCTGGGAGGCTGAGGTTGGTGGATTGCTTGAGCTCACAAGTTCGAGACCAGTCTGAGCAAGAGTGAGACCCCATATCCCTACTAAAAATGAAAAACTGAGACAAGAGGATCGCTTGAGCCCAAGAGTTTGAGGTTGCTGTGAACTATGATGCCATATCACTCTACCAAGAGTGACAAAGTGAGACTCTGTATAAAAAAAAAAAAAAAAAAAAGAATGAAAGTAAAAGAAAATGAAAGACTCTCACAGTTGGCCCCATCTTGAGGTAGCTCTCTGAGGACCTCCATCAGACTTGCCAGCACAGGATCCTGAAATTCTAAGCCTTTGTGAAGGAAAAGAGCTGATCACCAGGGACTACCTTTCACCAGCTTCCCTGGTGTGGCTGAAGTCTGAGCTAACTAACCATGGTATGATGACAGGCCATGAAGGGTGGACAGATTCCGGTTTGTCTGGTTCTGAGAAAAAAATAGGCCCTGTATCTCAGACAGCCCCGATAAGGTGCCTTCATGGATATGAGTAATGGTCAGAGCCAGGGGATGAACTGGGCCTAAGAAAGCTGGACAATGGAAAGTCTGGAGCACCGTGACAAGGAAATTCTTCCCCTGAATTGCCTTTTCCTATTAAGATAAGATAGTACACAATAAAGCGCCAGGCTCAGAAGTGCTGCCGCCAGTCCCTGACGGAGCAGTGCTCGCCTGAAGCAGGAGCGCATGAATGTCTGGCGCTGTCAGCACCACGGTGGTCTCCAGTGAGCCAGTTTTGGTTGGGGACAGACAAGTCCTGACTCCCACCACTCGCCGATTCCCAGTATTCTTTTTATTTTTAATTTCAGCTCACTTGTTCATTCTTCTTCGTTCGAAGTACTTTATTTGTTGTTCATTTTCTTCTTTTTTTTTAATGTTCTTCCTCGGCGATTCTCTTTCCCGTGCCTCCCCACTGGCTGGGATTACAGATGTCCACCACAACGTCCGGCTGTTTTTGATGTTATTAGTAGAGACGGGGTCTTACTCTGGCTCCCTGCTGCTCATACTGGTCTGAACCTCTGAGCTTAGGCAATCCACCCACCTCGGCCTCCCACAGTGATGGGACTATAGGCGTGAGCCACCATGCTGGGCTGATTCCCAGTATTCTTAAAAAAGAAAAAAATGTACTCCTTTTTTTCTTTTTTTGAGACTGAGTCTTAACTCTGTTGCCCCAGGCTAGAGTGCTGTGGTGTCACAGCTCACAGCAACCTCAAACTCATGGACTCAGGGGATCCTCCTGCCTCAGACTCCCAAGTAGGTGAGACTATAAGTGCCTGCCACAGCACCCAGCTGGATTTTCTATTTTTAGTAGAGATGGGGTCTTGCTCTTCCTCAGGCTAGTCTTGAACTCCTGAGCTCAGAGGATCCACCCGCCTTGGCCTCCCAAAGTGCTAGGATTACAGTCATGCACCACCATGCTTGGCCTAAATGTACTCTCCTTCTGCCTGTCTTACTAAATGGTGTGGCTGTGAACACTGAAAATGAACTATGAAAGGGCCTTTTCAACTCCTAAATGCCAAAGAGATATCAGTTACTATGATTACTTCCTCAGCATGAAGCAATGTTGTTGTTCTATAGATTTCTTTCTTTTTTTTTTATAGAGACAGAGTCTCACTTTGTTGCCCTTGGTAGAGTGCCATGGCTTCACACCTCACAGCAACCTTCAGCTCTTGGACTTAGGCGATTCTCTTGCCTCAGCCTCCTGTGTAGCTGGGACTACAGGCGCCCACCACAACGCCCAGCTATTTTGTTGTTGTGGTTGCAGTTTGGCTGGGGCGGCATTTGAACCCACCACCCTCGGTATATGGGGCCGGCGCCCTACTCACTGAGCCACAGGCGCCACCCTCCTTTCTTTTCTTTTCTTTCTTTTTTTTTTTAAGAGATGGTCCTATGGTGTTGCTCAGGCTGGCATTGAACTCCTGGTCTCAAGCGATCTTCCCACCTCAGTAGCTAGGACTACAGGTGGGTGCTACTGCACCCAGCTGGTTTCCCCCATTTTAGGTTTAGTTCCCAAATTCTGTAAAACTCACCTGGATGTCTTTTAGTCCTCGAGTGCATGAGGACTTTTTATGAGATTGTATGAGTAAAGCCCTTTGAGCTTTGGAGCAGACAGGACTGAGACACTTGGAAATGCCTCACTGTTTCCTGAGTGAGCAGAGAGTGACAGAGGATGTTGCCTCTTTGACTGCACCTTAACCAGGAAGTAGCTCCCAAAGGCAAGCAGTGACTCACCCACACTGTCCTGAGCGAGTCAGTGTCCCTGCCAAGGGAGCACTGGCAGCACTCTACTTCCAGGGAGTGGAAGCAGGGCCCAGCTCAGTCCTGGACGTGGCCCTGGCGAATCAGGCAGCACAGCAGAGCTACTAAATGTTATTAAATAAGTGACTAAGTGTAAGGCACTTTGATAAATGCTGGGCAAATAAAACCAAAGAAATTAGCAGTTATCATTACCTCTGCTGTGACTTCTCACTGCCTCATGGTGTCACTGTCGGACACCGGTCCCCGCCCCTTTCCTCAGCTGCCGCCCACCGACTGCTCCTAATAGCCTGGGCCAGCTGTGGCCCTTCAAGAAGAGACCACGCCCACCTCCTTTGGTAATTGTGGCCAAGAGAAGCCCCACCTGGGCTCCTTATATAGTAGTCCACCTACGCGCCTCCTTCCAGGACACCTGCTGGCTCCGGAATGCTGAGTCAGACCTTCCAGCCCCACCCGCATGGGGAACCAGCTCCGCTCTCCTGCCCTCTCCTCCCCAGAGGTCCACCCTAGCACCTGCAGGAATTTTTGGCCAATTTGGGGCCTAAAGGCTCCAAGAGCACATCTTTACACAGACAATGAGACTACTCTCTTAAAGAAACTTACTACAGTAAGTCCTGACTCCTCACGGCCCACTCTGTTCAGAAGGGTGTCTTCTGAGGTTCCACGCGATTTGCCCTCATTGGGAGATTCCCAAAGAGATGACCAGGTCTCAATAACTACACTTCTGTTGGAAACATTGCCTGGAATTCCACAGCCTTTTTTTTTACTTTCTGAGAGAAAGGGGGAGAGAAGCCCACATGTGTAATCTCTCCTTGGAAATGGTATTATGTGTAATTTGTTAAAACCCCAGGCATAGGCTCAGCGCCTTTGGCTCAAGTGGCTAAGGCGCCAGCCACATACACCTGAGCTGGCAGGTTCGAATCCAGCCTGGGCCCACCAAACAACAATGACGGCTGCAACCAAAAATTAGCCAGGCGTTGTGGCGGGCACCTGTGGTCCCAACTACTTGGGAGGCAGAGGCAGGAGAATTGCTTGAGCCCAGGAGTTGAAGGTTGCTGTGAGCTGTGATGCCATAGCACTCTACCCAGGGTTACAGCTTGAGGCTCTGTTTCAAAAAAAAAAAAAAAGACCCAGGCATAGGCCCAGTGTGGTGGCTCACACCTGTAATCCTAGCAGTCTGGAAGGTCAAGGTGGGAGGACCCCTGGAGCTCAGGAGTTTGAGACCAGCCCAAGCAAGAACGAAACCGTTTCACTACTAAAAATAGAAAAATTAGCCAGGTGCTGTGGCAGACGCCTGTAGTCCCAGCTACTCAGGAGACTGGGGCAGGAGGATTGCTAGAGCCCAGGAGTTTGAAGTTGCTGTAAGCTAGGCTGATCCATGGCACCCTAGCCTAGGCAACAGAGTGAGACTGTCTCCAAAGAAATAAATAATAAAACTTCAGGCATGATTCTAATGTGTAGCTAGGGTTGAGAATCACAGAGGTAAGAGGACTGAGACCCCTGCACAAGTGGGAGGCGATGTGCTTATTCCCTTGCGGCTGACATCCCTCAGAACGTTTTCATCCTAGAACATTGGACCTAAATGGGTTCTTAGACACCAGCTAATCATTGATTATCAGACTCAGGTTGTGGCAATCACCAGGGTGGTTTCCTGATAATAGATTCTCAGGTCTCGTCTCCTGGTCAGTGATGCTGATTCAGTGGTATAGGGGTGGAAGAGGGGTGGAATCCCAAATCCTGGTGAGATATGTGGTGAAGGACCCTGGATGTGTGTGGGGGGCAAGGCAGGCGGTGGAGGGAGTGGTGTGCACTGCTTACCCGGTTATGCCGGGGCAGGTATGAGGGAACTGTCATCAGAGGTTGGAAACAAAATGGCAGTTCTCAGTTAAATCTCAACTGTCTTACCAAATAATAAATCCTGCCTGGCTATCAGGGCATATTTTCAGATGGAAGAAAATGTACATCCACAGCAGGAATCCCAATATCAAAGCCCTCTGTGGGAGCGGAGGTGAACCCTTGGGAATGGAAGCTTGGAAGACAATTGCTGCCAATGGCCAGTAGGGAAAGCGTCAGGCTCCAATGACCTCATGGCTCTTTTCTGTCGCCGGTGACTGGACACTCCCTTCCCTTCTGCCCACCTCCACCCACCAGCATATCAGACAGATGACCACATGAGCACAGGGGAAAAGTGTTCCCCATTGATAACACATGTTCTCACATGCTGCCCCTACCCCCACCCCCTACGTCCCCTAAATGTCCTGTGATGTCAGGCTGAGTAAAGCAGAGCAAGGTCAGCCTGGAGCTCGTGCTCTCTCTCCCTAGAGACCCAGGAATTTTTGAAAAGTTGCACAAGGGCAAATGCCTGGTCGTGCCCTGAATTCTTTGCGTGAAACCTTTAGCTCTGGCAGTTCAGGTCTCCTTTGTCCCCTGGCTCACTGTGTGTGATTTTGTTTTTCTGAGCTGTGTTTGCCAGAAGTAAAAGAATATTTCCATATCTCCTCAAAGGGGTCAGCAAGGCAGCCACAAGGCAGGGAAGAACAGAATCAAACTGGGCTCAAATGCCTCCACCTGCAAAGCCCCCTCCCACCTCCCCCCCCCATCTCTACAGAAGGAATCTCCCCCACTTCTGTGCATTCTGGCAGTGAGTCCCTGGAGGCAGCTCCTCAGTCCCAGAGTGTTACCAGCCCTTCAAACTTAGTGGTAAAGAATGAAAGTTGTGGACAGAGTCTCCTGGGCAACAAAATGCAAAGTGATCACCAGAACAGTCATTTTCCCACACCATCACAGCTCTCCAGGCCTCCTACTTGGCTAAATATTCCGGCAGGCACTGAAACAATAGCCTCACTAAAGCACTGGTGGGCAATTACTGGAAAGTCATGTGATTGTCCGAATTGAACCAATTTGTCAAAGACCATTTTCCTTTCACTCATCACCTCCCCCACACCCCACGATAAGATAGGGTCCCCAGAGCACAATAATCCTTTCCTGAGATACAATTTAGAGGCTCCTGAGAAAAGAAACAAAAGTGAGGCTAATTTTGGCTTTTCTGACACTGAAGAAAAGCACACAGGCAGGCCCTGTCCTGCTCGAGGAAGCCGGGGGCCCTTGTTTGGCCCCTCCAGGGCATCTGCTCAGATCACCAAGGGATTTGGAGAACAATGCAAGGAGGGGGGAGAGGGGAGCCAAATCCTGGCCCGGCTGCAGCCACCAAAGCCTTCCTTGCCTGGGCTCTGAAGAGATCCCTAAAATGACAGCAATGGCTTCAGACTTTAACATTTTAAAATGTGTTTCGTTTAACTGTAAACTTCTCACCAGCCCTCCCAAATAAATTATTAATGACTCAAGATTCAGGGATTCCTTTACAGACCCTATGGTGATTCTTAAGGCTCTTCAGGCGGCTGTGAACCCCTAGAGCTGAAGGGCATGCGTCTGCACTTTTTCCTCTGATTCCTTAGCTTTTCTCTGATTCTCCAAGGGATATGTGATCAAAAAAGGTTTGGGTCCCTGCAGCTAATTTAAGTTGACCATGCTTCTTCCGTCATGGGGGCCTGGTGTGCAGGGGCTGCAAACAGCAGCCTCCTGGGTAGTGTGTGCAGCCTGTCGCTTGTATAGGTTGCTCTAAGGGACCTTGGAGACACTCCTTTCCAATACATGTTCATGTGTTAGACCTTGTGCTGTCCTCAATCTAGGTTCCAGACAGGTATGCCTGGTGCCTTTGGAAAGCCCCTGGACACTGGGGCCAGGGTGCACGTTTGCCAAGTCATCATGTCCATCTGCACCAAACTACCGAACAAGGAGCATGTGATTGAGGCCCTTCACAGGGCCAAGTTCAAGTTTCCTGGCCGTCAGAAGATTCACATCTCCAAGACATGGGGTTTTACCAAGTTAAACTCAGATGAATTTGAAGACATGGAGGCTGAGAAGCGGCTCATCCCAGATGGCTGTGGGGTCAAATACAACCCCAATCATGGCCCCCTGGACCAGTGGCGGACCCTGCACTCGTGAGGACTTAATACTGTGTTGCCTATCAATTGCGCCTACCAATAATAAATCCTACTTCCTGTCCAAAAAAAAGAAAAGAAAAGGTTTGCTTCTCTAGGAGGAGTGACTCCTGTAAGCAGAACTTTAGTCCTTTATGACAATGCTGGTTAAATACCAGTGTGCATTATAAACATCCAGCCTTCATGTTAAAATGTAGATTCTGAGTTAGTAGGTCTGGGTGAAGATCAAGAGCACCTTTTTCCAACAAGTTCAAGGTGCTGCAGAGCTGCTGGTCTGTAGACCAACTTTCCAAGTATCAAAGCCTGATGGAAAGTGGGGATTCACTTACATTGAGCCTGTACCGTGGGCACTCTAGTGACCTCTAGACACAATTCTAATCACATTCTCCCCCCCCTTTTGGGGGGGAGGGGACAGAGTCTCAAGCTTTTGCCCTGGGTAGAGTGCCTCCAACTCTTGGGCTCAAGTGATCCTCTTGCCTCAGATTTTTTCCATTTTTAGTAGAGATGGGGTCTTGCTTTTTCACTCTTGCTCAGGCTGTTCTCGAACCTGTGAGCTCAAGCAATCCACCTGCCTCAGCTTCCGAGAGTGCTAGGATCACAGGTGTGAGCCACCATGCCTGGCTATCTTCCCCCTTTTTAAAAACCTGTGTGCTCCTGGCCTATATGTTAAGACTCCTCAGAATCCATAAACAAGACATTCTATAACAGCATTTTTCAACCTTTTTTTAATCTCATGGCACACTTGAACCGATAATAGTTAAACTTCTGTGGCACACTTAAATTATGTTGATCAAAAAAAAAAAAAGAAGAGTTAAAATAAAAAAGAATATGCTTACTGTGCTTTGAACTTCTTTGGAAAATAATTTAACAATCTTTAAAAATGTTTTCATGGCTTGACACCTGTGGCTGAAGCAGCTAAGGCGCCAGCCACATACACCTGAGCTGGCGGGTTCAAATCCAGCCCACACCCGCCAAACAACAATGACGGCTGCAACAACAACAACAACAACAAAAAAGAAGTAGCCAGGCGTTGTAGGAGGCACCTGTAGTCACAGCTACTTGGGAGGCGGAGGCAGGAGAATCACTTGAGCCCAGGAGTTGGAAGTTTCTGTGAGCTGTAATGCCTCGGCACTCTACCCAGGGCAAGAGCTTGAGGCTCTGTCTCAAAAAAGAAAATGGTAAAGAAGAGAAAATATATCCACTATTCATTAAATGAAAGTGAATTATTAAGTGTCTTCACTCTCAAGTTCATCTTCACTTTGAGTAGGCTGAGGAACAGGAGGAAGAGGAGGGGTTGCTCTTGCTGTTTCAAGAGTCTGCATGTGTAAGTGGACCTGTATAAACTTGTGTTGTTCAATGGTCAACTGTATTTATTTATTTATTTTATTTTATTTTTTGAGACAGAGTCTTATTCTGTTGTCCAGGCTAGAATGCCATCACATTCTCACTCACAGCAACTTCAAATTCCCGGGTTTCAGTGATCCTCCTGACTGAGCCTCCCAAATAGTTGACACTATAGACACCCACCACAAAACCTGGATAATTTTTCTATTTTTAGTAGAGATGATATCTCACTTTTGCTCAGGCTGGTCTCAAACTCCTGAGCTCAAGCAATCCTCCCACCTCAGCTTCCCAGAGTGCTAGGATTACAAGTGTGAGCCACTGAGCCTGGCCTGGTCAACTGTATTTATAAATTACCCAGTTTGGGGCATTTTGTTATAGTGGCACACACGAACTAAGACAGATGTTTTATCCTGTAATTCAAGAGGTTAGTTTGGTCATTTCTTTATGCCTCCCTCAGTTAATTTAATCCTCAGTAATATCTATTATTTCTGCCTTGACAAGTTGCAGATCTGAAGAGAATAAACAGCTCCAGTGTGGAAATTATCTTATATTGGAATCAATTCACTTACTATTTATAGGCATTTTCATGCATCAGGTACAGAAAGTGATAGCAATGACGATCACCCCATTTTCACTACAACAATACAGGTGCAAATGTTCTGTAGCCCCCTGGTTCTGAGGCAGCTTCGCCACCCAGGAGAGCACCAGGCCTATGCTGTAGCCTCCCTCTGTGTGCACTGTGTGCCTTCAGGGAGCCCATAAACCCCAGGGATGCTTTGCTCTAAAGAGGCAAGGGAGCTGATGGCCTTACCTGAATCCCTTCAGCACAGATCCCCCAGATCTAGAGTAGTCCCCATTCATCCATAGTTTTCCTTTCTATGGTTTCAGTTACCCACAGTAAATCGCTGTCTCAAAATGTTTAATGGAAAATTCCAGAAATAATTTATAAGTTCTAAATTTTGTATTGTTTCAAATAAGGTGATGAAATCTCACTCTGTTCTGCCTGAGCTGTGGCTCCTCCCTTTGACTGGAGTATTCACGCCATACATACCACCTGCCTGTTAGTCACCTAGTAGCTATGGGGCTTATCAGGTCCACAGATCACAAGAGGAGTAACTACAGTACAATAAGATATATTGAGAGAGAGACCACATTCATGTAACTTTTATTCCAGCCTGTTGTCATAATTGTTTCATTTCATTATAAGTTATTGTTGGCCAGGCACAGTGGCTCATGCCTGTAATCCTAGCACTCTGGGAGGCCGAGGTGGGTAGACTGCCTGAGCTCACGGGTTTGAGACCAGACAGAGCCAGAGCAAGATCTCATCTCTAAAAATAGCTGGACATTGTGGCAGGTGCTAGTCCCAACTACTCAGGAGGCTGAGGCAAGAGAATTGCTTGAGCCCTAGAGTTTGAGGTTGCTGTGAGCTATGACGCCACAGCACTCTACCAAGGGCAACAAAGTGAGACTCTCAAAAAAAAAGAAAAAAAGTTATTGTTAATCTCTTACTGTGACTAATTTATAGATTAAATTTCATTACAGGTATGTATATTTAGTAAAAGATACATGCTATACTGTATGCAGTGGTTCTCAACCTTCCTAATGCCACAGCCCTTTCATACAGTTCCTATGGGTCGTGACCCATAGGTTGAGAACCGCTGCTACAGAGCATTCTGCACCATCCTCAGTTTCAGGAATCCAGTGGGGTCTTGAAACATATTGGCTCTTATCTGTGGGGATATATACTGTATTTCCCAATTTCAAGTGATTTGGGCAAATATTTCAGTTCCCTGCAAAATTGATCCTTTTGAGTATTTGCACTTCCATCCAAACTTCAATTTCCCCATCACAAAGGCCCTCATTGTAGCAGTTTTTCCAGCTTATAAAGATCTTTCACACACTTTAATGAGATTGATCTTTGTCATAACCCATAAAGGTAGACAGGGTAGTGTTCCAGTTCCCCCCTTGGAAGTTGGGGTACCAGAAGCTCAGAGGAATTAAAGGATCTGCCGGGAGACGAAAACCTAAGAATAAGCTTATCAGGAATATTCATAGCCAGTTTAACAGGAATAGTCACAGCTGGAAAGCATTTAAGGGTGAGTAGGGCATTGTTACCCTTGGCTCCAGGAACTTGGTTCCAGACACTAAAAACATCACACCTGTTATCAGAAGACCCCCACCCTAAACTCACCGCAGGTCTCTTTCCCTCTGTCTGTATTTATATGGCTGTTGAAAAATAAAGTTGGGGGAGTTTGATCAGAATCCTGTCTTGCTCCCGTTCTTCGTGTCTCTTGTTCCCTTCTTTCACTCTCTCAGCTCCATATCCTAGGTCCCTGCTGAACTAGCCCCGCCGGCCAGGGCAAGCATAGTCACTTCTTTCTTTTGTATTTGTGAGTTGGCTGTGATTAGGTTTGTCCAAGCTGGGGTTTGGCTGGGCTTGGCTTCCAGCTCCAGGTTGGGTTCAGACTATTCCGTGCACCTCACCCCCGTTTGGATAACTGGCTGTTTGGAGCTTGTTGTTCTTCTTATGGTGACTGGCAGAAATGCCAGGCAAAAAACAATTCCCATTAAACAAGCTCAGTTTAAGCATTTTCTTGTGTCATGTTTACTAACATCTCTTTTGACAAAGCAAAAACAAGTAACATGGTTAAGTCCAAAATCAAAGGAGTGGAGAAAGGCACTGCTTCCATGAAGAATGGGGAGAGGAGAGTGAATATTTGATGGACATCGTTTAATCTATCACTTAACCAAAGGAAATAAGGACCGTGTATTATAAAATCACTTAATTCTCAATTTAAACAGCAACAAGTTAATGTAACACATGACATTTGATGTTTTTAGCACTGAGATCTGTACATTCCTAAAAAATTCACGCTTCTGATTTGTTTCAAATATTAATCATGTTGAAAGCAGTTTGGAAACACGTAGAACATTTTATGGTTAGTCCTTCTGACTAACAGGTTACTTCAGTGATGTAGCTATCAGTTGATGTAGGCTTTCAGTAGTAATTTGTGTAATTTGATTTTGAAATTTTTACATCAGGCAGTGTGCAAATATCTAAGATCAAAGGAAAGCATCTGTGTAACAATGGCTGTCATTCTGTTGAATGCCTATTGTGTTTTAGGTACTGTGCTAAATGAATCCCAGTGATATAAAGTCCTGTGGCCACATTCCCAAAATATTAACATTAATTTTCAAATTCCATTGGAATTCATATATCTGGATGCAAGGTTTTATTAAAAACCTTGAAACATGTCCTGCCCCATTTGATAATGGCCAAAGAAATGACATCAACTTGAGTAGGTCTGTCAACTCATCCTGCCAACTTGAGTAAGTTGTGATCTGATTTCACTGCACTGTAGAAAAAGGTTAGACAATTTGAGTGAGTTGGCAGCTAACTAACGGCAGATTTTTCAATTCTAGATATTGATAAAGCATTGATAAAGAAAGCCATGTCCCAGTCCTGCTTTAAAGCAAGTGGTTTGACTAAGTGAAGAAAGACTTTAATTGGAGAGGACAACTGAGAGATGGGCTTGGTACAAGGAGGCCTGATTGTGAGACCCACATGGGAGCCGTTTTCTGTTATGTACAATGGTTAAAACAGTTGTCCTGACATTCATCAGGAGCAGTTAATATTATGTGCATGAAAAGGTCTCGATACAGCATATCGCTGATCAAGCAAACAGTTGTTAGTGTAAAGTTCAATTTAAAACCCAAACCAGACTAGCTATCTGTCCAGGTGACTCTATTACTGATCTGCCTAAAACAGAGGCTGAATTTGGTAATCTGATGAAACCACATCAATCTCTTCACCTCTGGGGTTGTTTAGATTTGGGAAATTTTCTAAACATTTGTAAAAATATACAAGAGTGACACTGGTCCTGGTTTGATGCAAATTTCAACAGATAGTACAAGCTCGCCTAAGCGCTCACCACTGAGCAGTTAAAATTCCTGAGGAAGCAGCCACATTAAGTTTTAAATTCCACTTGAAGTCATTTATCTGGATGCAAGGATTTTATAGCTAAAATCATTGGGTGTAAAACAGATTTTCATTTTACCTCCATCCAAAGCTTTGAATCCAACTAGCATCGGATGGAGAGCTGAGTACAGAGTAGCCAGAGTCAGTAATGTAGTCCACCCCTACCTGAGAAAACGAGGCCAGTGAAAAACATCTTCTTAGAGTTTGTCATGCCTCTGTTTTACTATGTAACAGTTTATGAGTGTTAACGTGGGTGATGGCTGCGATGACATCTATACTATGGTTACTAAAGAATATAATCCTGTTTATAAGGCACTTTTCAAACAAGGTAAGCACAACTTGAAAATAATTGCATGGGGAAGATGATTCCACACACGTGGAGGCGTGATTCTAATTTGAGCCTAGAGACAATTAGATTTAAAGCATATGCCCACTTTTCCTGGGCTGTGAAGGGGAAGGGAAACTTGATTTATTTTTGTAAATCTTCTTCTCTTCTATTTTTAGGATGAGAGGGTTATTTCACCACTAGGTGAAGATACTGAGCAAACACTCAGGGTTGGGAAGAATAAAAAAGCACAGAAAACTGAGTCAGGCAACTTGCCTCTGGCAAAATCTGAGCGATTAGGTGGGCGCCGGCAGTGGCAGCACAGAGGTGATCTGTCAGAACATGAAATGAGAAGCATTTTAAAGTTATAGCCTTGCCCAGAGAATAGTCAGCCTCTCACTTCTGAAGGAGTGCGTTGTGTTACTCCTGAGGGATCTTCTCTGAGAGAGAGCAAGGTGGCTAAGAATCTCAACTGGTTTGAGTTTGACAGAGTGATGTGACTCAGCCATGTTATTATTTTTGTGATTCTTCCAGAAAGAATATGGGTTGGTGGGTCAAATCAGTGGTTTTAAAATTGTGAACCTCAGAATTCTGGTAATCTTTTAGACACTTCAGAAGATCTCATGAACCCTAAGCCTTATCAGTTTTGGCAGAAAAGTAGTGCAAGTGGGAAGGACTCTGCTCTCTCTACTCCCAGTTCACTTAGAATATCCTCCTAAGTTAGGGCTTTGGTGTATGATTCTAAGCAGCCTCTGAACTGAGCCTCTGTGAAATCCAGAGCCCTTGGCTTTGAAGCTTTTCTCCAGCTCCACCATCCCTAGTGATCCCAAGCTCTAGTACCAGGCTCAGAGTTTATTCAGTCTCAGGACAAAGGTAGTGCAATGCTAGACATGTCACCTTAGACCCCAGGGACATAAGGAACAAAAAGACATGATCCCTACCCTTGAGAATTTTATGGTTGAATGAAGAAAAGGCAGGCAAAACCAATCATTATGCTAGAACAAGGCATTGAGTAAACGGAACTCAATGTCAGAAAAAGAGGAGGTGAAGAGGGCGGGTGGCTTAGTCTGGCTGAGAGAGTGAGAAGTTTCAGGAGGAAGGAAGCCTTTGAGCCGGGACTTGACACGTTAAGTGAGAATATATATTTAGAAACATAATTCAGATTGTGTCAATCACCTGCCTGAAATCTTCCAAGGGGTTTCTTGTTGAATCCAGAATGAAATCCAAACCCTTAGGGTGGTGAAGGTTTTATGCGGCCCGCTGCCTTCTTCAGACATCTTCGATCTCGTCACCCTCCTTCTTCCTTCCTCAACGATCCATGAATCTGCGTTCACTTCTGCTGTTCCCTCTGGCTGAAATGCTTTTTCCTCAAAGGCTTCAGTAATGGCTTTCCTTAATCACTGTCGAGCCAGGTTTAAGGCAGTGTTTCCAGTTATCCTTCCTGTAGATAAGAAGGAGTGGTCACAACTTGCTGACGCCTTGAAGTTCAGGAACACTAGCTGGCTTGCTTTGGCCAGGGAAATGTAAAGGGAAGTTACTTGTGTCTCTTCTGGGCAGGAGCATTTTTTCCAGTGTGAGACTCTATATAATATTTTCTTCTGCTGCCCTGGGCACACTGGAAGTGCAGCTGCTATGGAGGAAAGACCCTGCACCTGCACGTGGTGGAAAGACATGACAGAACCTCCCAGGCCCACAGGAGACTCTCCCTAAAGGAAAACTAAGGGTTTTTTGACTTTAACCATTGAAATTTTGGGTGCAGTTATTGTAGTATAAGCTGACCCATCCTGACTGACAAACACCTTTTCTCATTCCCAGTCTTAATGTAGAGAGCCAACCCTGTTCTCTGTTTGCTACTAACTACTTTCAATGTTGATTTACTTTTTCTCATTGCACATATCTGAAATTGTGCTGTTTGTTGTTTATTTTGTGATCTGCATCCCTCCATAAAAATACAAACATCATGAGACCATGTATCTTATTTATTTAATTATTTTTTAAAATATTTTTATTGTTTGGGATTCATTGAGGGTACCAAGAATTAGGTTGCACTGATTGCATTTGCTAGATGAAGTCCCTCTTATAATTGTGTCCCACCCCCAAGAGGTGTGCCATACACTGTGAGAGAGCCCATGTCTTGATGTGTTCCATATCAGTCAAGTCTCTGACACAACGTAGGCACTCAGGACATGTTGGACCGGTGGAGAATGCAAAGTGTATCTGTGCCACGTGGGATCATATGGCCAACCTCCAGAGAAAGAAAACCTATTTAGAAAGGCATCCATGAGAACACTTGAATCATGCCCCCCCCCCCCCAAATTAGGAAAACAAATGTAAAGAATATGAGTCATTTATACAGTCTTTCTCAATCACAATTTTCCAAGTCTTAGACTTTAAAATCTGACAGTCTGAAAGAATATAGGATTCACCCTAAGATCATATTGAGTATTTATGGATTAAAAAAAAGAAATATAAATTTTGATCTGAGTTTACAATGCAGATTTCCAGTATAATGGTGAAGATCAGTATTTTTGTTTGCTTAAAAGCTAAGCTTTCTTAAATTGTACTACTCTAAGACTATGCTGGTATCAGTGTCTTATGTGATTTTTTTTCGAGATCCAAGGATAAAAACTAAATCTTGTTTGTTTCATACATGTTGGCATTATTTCCTTCCAATACATTTCTTGAAAAATGCATTGTGTATACAAACAAAAATACAGAAGAGCTGAGAAATTTAGTTGAGTAAACTCCTGATTATAAATAATTTTAAAAATAACTGAGCAACCTGTGGACATAAAAGTTATTTCTAGAAGAAGTGTTAAATGTTCTGTATAATAAAGAGAAGAAAATTATTTTGAAATGTTTTCTTCAAATGGCATCGAAATTCTACCTTTTTGAAACTATAAACTATAATGGCACTTTGAAGCCAATGAAATCTGCTAAGATCATTGCAGCTTCAGATGCAGCATAACTGCTGTCTAAAAGAAAGCTGTAGCTTCAACTACAACAGTAAGTTTGGTTTGAAAATCTTAAAGATGACCTGTTCCTCTCAGGAAGGTGTGCTGGAGTTGTTAGCTTTGAACTTACCTAAACATCACAAACTGAACTCTATTTAAAGTTAGATAATTACATTCCATTTGGGAGCTTACAACCTCGGGTGCTACCTGCTTCCACCTGCATTAGGAAACTTTAACATAATTAAAACATTACAAAATTGTTGAAATTAAATCATTTGCATTATTTCCCAGAAAAAGCTCAATATTATCAGGACAATTCTCTTTATAGGAATTCTTAGCATGAAAACTTATGGTGAAGAAGAAAGTTATTCTCTTTTTCATAATTGCAAGTGCCCCGGCCTGCGGGACTAGTTCAGCAGGGACCTAGGATATGGAGCTGAGGGAGTGAAAGAAGGGAACAAGAGACACGAAGAACGAGGAGCAAGACAGGATTCTGATCAAACTCCCCAAAACTTTATTTTTTGACAGCTATATAAACACAAGCGGAGGGGGGAGGTGTGCTCAGAGGTATGAGAGGGTGGGGAATTCCCAGAGCAGGTGTGGTAATCCAATGGTCAGGATGTTTTTCTTGCCTGTCCGGTTGTAATTGATTTATTGTAGTATTTTTCCGGAGAAAACTCTTTTTTTAAGATTTGGCTCCCGGCAGTCTCTGTCCTGAGTAACAAGTAACGTTCTCACTGCTAAGGGGGGATGACCAATATGCCTCTCGTTTTATACGTAATAACCTTTGCATGTGGTTCTCTGCTCTAGGATCACAGGTAGGGTTTTTGTTCCAAGGCCACCCTGTTCAAAGCCATCTCTCTGGGAAAGTCTGAGGCTCTCTTGTCTATTGCTGCTTCCCCCTCTGCCTTCCCTGTAGCCTGTTACAAGTGATTCCTGTCTCCCACTGCACAGAGAGGTCCTTAAGGAAAGCAGCCATCTCCTGTCCACCTCATCATCTTAGCAGAGCGACTTTTGTGTATCAAACTCTGAGTAAACGCTTGGTGAATTAAAATAAAAAGGAGTGACTTCACAGTCATTTCATCCAGTTGGAGGATAATACCCACAACACTTCTACCCAAATATGTCACGGTCTCCAAACCCAGTTCTCCTGTGAGGTCTGGTAACCACGAGCGCCCCTGCGTCCCGTCCTGCTGTCCCTGTCAGGGAACCGAGACAGGTGTGGAGAGTTTAAGGAACTCCTTTTGTTACACATGTCTTTCTTTTGATGCCACCTCAAGTGGTCTTTGTCCTAAGGGAATAACAAAGGAAGAAATATCAATATCCCCTTAAGAGCAATGTGAAAATAACTCAGCCAGGAGAATTGCCATTGTCATGAATTTAAGGCTTGTCAAGCCAGGCCTTCAGTATGGTACCCCTTGCATGTTCAACTGTCACTTATCGCAAAGTTGTAGAAGTAGATAGGTACTTGGAAAGTATCTTGTCCTGTCTACCCATGAATACACACATTCTGTGGGAGAGGCTTGCTCTCCCAGCACATCCATTCCACAGCAGTAGGATCCAAGCAGCAAGGATGGAACTAGAGCCCCGTGCTCTGGCTCCAACCCAGCCCCAGGTTACTGAGTCCAAGCTATGCCCCTGGCTGCCATAGGTGCTGTGATCATCCGTGCACAGAGTAATCAACCTCTGTAATAAGTGTGTAATGGAAGCTCTATTCAGACCATGAACCATTAAGCAATGTCATTCCCTACCTGTGCTCTCTCAGGCCCAGCCCCTACTGTACCACCTCTCACTTGGACCCCAAGTGACAGCATTTCTTGCCTGTGAACAAGGCCCTGCCAGATAGGACAAGATCACACGAATTTGTATCGAATGTGGTTAAACATAAAAGCAACTTTTTTCTTTTTCTTTTTTCTTATTTTTTGAGATAGAGTCTTAACTTTGTTGTCCCAAGTAGAATGCCATGGCATTGTCACAGCTCACAGCAACCTCTGACTCCTGGGCTCACGTGATCCTCTTGCCTCATCCTCTGGAGTAGCTGGGACTATAGGTGCCCGCCATGATGCCTGGCTAGTTTCTCCATTTTTAGTAGAGATGGAGTCACATTATTGCTCCAGGTGGTCTCAAACTCCTGAGCTCAAGAAATCCTCCTGCCTCAGCCTCCTGGAGTGCTAGGATTACAGACGTGAGCCACTGCACCCTCCCAGCAATGTTTTTGTCATGATATTCCTGTCTGCCTAGGTATATGTGTTTAGAGCATAATGAACAGCAATAAAAAACATTATGTAAACATTCATTTAACAAACATATGGTGGGCACCTACTAAGAGAAAGGCCTTGTATTAGGCACCTGGAGAGGGGCTGGGTTGCAACGAAACCAATGGATCATAAATGCTGCAAATCAGCACAAACATATTAGTCTGGGGCTGCCAGGGAGCGAGCACAGTAGATTTTAAAGACAGTAAGACATGGGAGGAAGAGGAATCAAATACGTCTTCACAGAAGCAAGGATGTTTGAGTGAGACCTGGAAACTTGAGAATTTTTTTAAATCAGGAAAGGAAAAAACATTGAAGAGTTAGCTTGAGCACAGAAGAGGTTAAGAGTGACTTTGACGAAAGCTTGCAGAAAAGCAAAGAACACGTTTCTTAACATAAATTGTTTAGGAGTTAGCACAAAAGATGGAAGAAGACCAATTTTAGGAAGCTAATAGTACTAGAACTTGTCATTACTGGTCAGTCTTGTTTCTTGAACACAGAGGGGAAAAAAAATCCTAAATAAGGTATCCGCAAATTGAATCCCTTGGGAAATGATAAAATAACTACACGGTAACGAATCAGCCTTACGCTAGGAATGCAAGGATGGGGTGAAGCCTTAAAATCTGTCAGTATCATGTAGCGCGTGAACTGATCAAGGAAAAATGGTAACATGCATAATATAGTGGATACAGAATCAGTGACCAGTAAACTTAAATATTTATTCGTGGTTTTTTAAAATTCAAAAACCTTCTCATCAAACTAAAAATAGATGAAAATTGCTGCCAAAATGTGCAAATAAACAGGATGCTTAATGATGAAATAGGTAAAAGGATTTCAATAAAGTGCAAAATAAGGGTACCTGCTATCACATTTCTTATTCAACTTTGTATTTGAATTTTTTGGTCAATGTAGTACAACAAGAAAAAGGAAAAAGTAGACCCATTTTAGGAAGTACACTGAATAGAGTGCCATAGCTCACAGCAACCTCTGACTCCTGAGCTCACGTGATCCTCCCACCTCATCCTCCCGAGTAACTGGGACTATATTAGAAAGGTAAATACAATGATTTTAGTATTTACAAAAGTTGTAACTATCCATGTAAAAAACAGGAGGTGAGTTATATACAAAATTTTAACAGTAAAAAGAGAATTCAGAAAAGTTTTGGATACAAAATCCACATTTTAAAAACATCCACAAATTTCTATAAGCCAAAAATATCTAAGAAAATGTAAGAGGAAAAAACGTTGGTCCCTAATGGCAAGGATTTTTTGAAAGATATTAATGATTGCTAAGACTTCTTGAGTTTTTACCAGTGTTCTAAGGCTGTTTGTCTTCTGCCCTGTTTGATTCTCATGGTAAGTCTATAATCTAATATTTTTAGGGATACATTTAACAAATGCCTTTCAAGAACTTTATAGACAAAAATTATAAAATGTTACAAGAAGGCATAAAGAACTCAAGTAAATGGAAATATATATGAGATTATGTTACCGGAATTTCTTTCTACAGTAGGTTGTTGGTCTCAAAGATTCAAAAAATGAATCCATGGACCACAGAGGTCATTGATGAGATAGGATTTATTCAATAGAACAGAAGAGAAGGGGGGAAGACACCAGAGCTTCTGGCAGACAGGGAGACCCTAGTGGGAAATACCCCACGTGGGGGCTTTCTAGTGTTTGGGGAATTACACTTGGCCCAGACTTGGCAGAGTTCAATGTTGATTGGTGACTGAATGAGAATATTAACAAGTGAATGCAATTCCTCCCACTGTGGGAAAAAGCAGCAGAGGATATTTAGAGAGTGCAATTTGGAGAGAAAAAGTCTGTTTGCTTAGGCCTGGCAACCGAAGGTCCTGTCTAGCCTTGAATGGAGGAACACTGTATCAATTGTTTGATAAGAAGAGTCAATATTTAAATGTCCTCAATACCAATTCTCCCCAGATTAATTTATAAATCCAATGTTTCCGTCAAAGTCCCAACAGGATTCTTTTTTATGAAACGAAACAAACTGATTGCAAAATTCACACAAATGAGTAAGCATCTAAGAGTTGCTAAAATAATTCTATAAGAGAATGAAAGGCAGATTCTAAAAGTTAACAGAATTAACCCTATCACAATGAAAACAGTGTGACATTGGTACGGAAATAGGTTAACAAGTTAACGGAAGAGCATGAAGATCCCACAGATGGACCCAAACATACATCTAGAGGCGAGACCCCACCTCTAAAAGTAACCAGGCATTGTGGCAGGTGCCTGTAGTCCCAGCTACTCGGGAGGGGGGGGGAGGGCTGAGGCAAGAGAATCGCTTGAGCCAAAGAGTTTGAGGCTACTGTGAGCTGTGATGCCAGGGGACTCTACCCAGGGTGACAGAGTGAGAGACTCTGTCTCAAAGAAAAAAAAAAAAAAAGACAGAGAACTAACAACATAGAAACTTACTACATGATAGAGGTGGCATTGCAAACAAACAGGGAAGTTATAAACCATTAAACACTTTTCCAAATGGTGCTGAGACAGTTAATTAGAAAAAAATTAAAACTGTTTCCCTACCTGACACTATACACAAAAATAAAACTCAGATGGACGGAAAACCTACACGTAAAAAAAATAAAACTTGGAATCTAGTAGAAGAAAAGTTTAAGTTTTTAAATGATTAAGTTTAGTTTAATGTTTAAGTTTCAGGCTAGGAAAGGAGTTCCTAGTAAAGATTCCCCACCCCCAGCCACTCAAAAGTTTTCAGCAAATAAGACATTAATAAAATTGGTTCAGTTCCATTACAAGTCTTTTATGAACAAAATTAAAACACAAACCACAGACTGCAAATAGATATTTGCAATACTGAACTAAATTACTATCTGGAATATGTAAAGAATTTTGGACATAGCAATAAGAAAAAGACAGAGAGGCTGAGGCAGGTAGATTACCTGAGCTCACAGGTTGGAGACCAGCCTGAGGCAGAGCGAGACCCCACCTCTAAAAGTAACCAGGCATTGTGGCAGGTGCCTGTAGTCCCAGCTACTCGGGGGCGGGGGGGGGGGGGGGGGGGCGTTGGCACCAGACAACCTTACGCCAACGATGTTGCGGGTCC
>CAUYPK010139068.1:0-25639 GCA_963574355.1 Loris lydekkerianus
GAGGCTGAGGAGGGAGAATTGCTTGAGCTCAGGAGTTCGAGACTTGCCTGAGCGACAGTGAGACCCCGACTCATGAAAAAAATGGAAAAACCCAGCCGGGCGCGGCCGCGAGTGCCTGTAATCCCAGCGGCTTCCGGAGGCTGAGGCAGCGGGGTGCCCGCAGCCCGAATCTGAGGTTGTGGTGAGCTACCACGCCCACTGCACTCTGCTCAGGGGCGTAGGGTGGGACCCTGTCTCAACAAAAAAAAAAAAAAAAAAGGAAGAAGAAATAAAAAATAAAGCAACGAAATAAAATAAAAAAGCCAAAAAAAAATAAAAAAAATAAAAAAACCCCAATAATAAGTTAACTTTACTATAACTCTTGCTTTACAAACTTTTAAATTTAAAAAAAAATTTTGACTCTTGTGTAGTAACAACTTAAAAGACAGACATAGCAGTACAGATATTTTCTTTATATTAATATTTTATTCTATAGGCATTTTTCTATTTTTAATTTTTTAATGTTTTAAACCTTTTTGTTAAAAACTAAGACACAAACACACACATTCTTAGCCTCGGCCTACACAGGGTCAGGATCATCAATGTCCCCTCAAAGGTCTTCAGGGGCAGTAACACCCAGCTGTCATCACCTATGAAGATGATTCCATAATGATGCCATCTTCTGGAATGCCTCTTGGAGGACCTACCTGAGGCTGTGTTACAGTTAACTTTTTTTATGTAACTGGACGGAGTATACTCTCAAATAAGGATAAAAAGGATAGTGTAGTAAATTTGTAAACCAGTAATATAGTCATTTATTATCGTTATCAAGTATTATGGACTATGCATAACCATACATGCTATACTTTATATCCTGGCAGCAATAGGCTTGTTTACACCAGCAGCTCTCAAACATGTAATGTAACTCATTGTGCTACATTAAGAGGCTGTGGCATCATCAGGCAATAGGAATTCAGCTCCATTACAGTCTTACAGGACCACTGTTGCACATGAGGTCCATCTCTGACTGAAATGTCATTGTGTGGTACACAACTAGACTCATCAGTATCTTTACACCAATGGGAACTTCTTAACTGTTGTATTCAGCGGGCTATAGCCTATTTGTTACTATGATTATTATTTTTATATTCAAATTCTCCCAGATTTGGCCTTGGAAGCCCCTTTAAGTGGCTTCTGCATCTTTTTGTCATGTCCCTGCTATTCTTTGAGAACTTGGTAAGTTTCTAGAATGTTCTAGTCTCATCTTGTACTTTTCCTGCTACAGCCTCAGAATCAGCGTTTTTACTAAAGATCTCCATTTCCTTTTAGTGGAGAAAAATATTAGAAGCCAACATTTGGGCACAACAATTGCCATTGTTGCTATTCCCAGTCCTCTCAAAAGACAGAGCGGGGGAATGTGTACATGCAGTTAGAGATATATGCACACTTACACACGCATTGTTTTTATATTCATCTAGTCCTTATCTATTACCGCTCTTGAAACTGTGAATTCACATTGACACCTCAAATTCTAACCTAGTCTCTTCAGGGTTTATTCCAGTTTTCCTCCTTTGCATACTTGTTTCTTCTCTGAAACTGAGAAACCTAGGGCCCATTGTTCTTAATATATTTGCTTATTTGCTCAACCTCCTTGTATGTGGCAGGTGTGTCTTAACACCCCTCTTGCCTCACCCTGGCTCTGACACCGCATGCTCAGCAGCCCTCAGAGGTCCTGTTCACCCTGTTTGGCTCCAACTCCCAGTGTCCTCTATATACCTCCTCTGACTCTTGGGGGTTACTGCCCCACGTCCTGGGCTCTGACACCGCGTCTAGACTGTGCCCTCTGCTTACATCGTCTTTCCCCCCTTTGGTCTCTGACACCCAAGCAAGGCTGCTCCCACCCCGCCCTGCCAGTCTCAGTGCCCGCTGTGCGTCTCCACCCCAACACGCATACCTACTGTGCTTGGCCCCACCTATGACTTCAGAATTATTTAGGAAGGAGGAAAGAAAGAAGAGGGGGACCCACTTTGATGACTGATTCCCCCACCCAGGTTTTATTTTCTTCTTACCTTTTCTTTTTTTTTTTAAAATATCTAAATAATTTATTAATCAGTTACCACAGGCCTGGACTTTCAATAATAGTCTTTTTTTTGCTCCAAAGTCTTTTCCTGTTTCATTGAGCTATGCTATCATCTATTTGTTACATCCTTCAGTTCTTAAGATGAGATTGATCTAATTCTATAAAGATGTGTGGATTTGAATTCAGTCTGTTGCAAAGAGCATGTCTGCTGGAAAGTAGCAGTTTGAATGCAAACTCTGGTTTCATACGCACTGTATTTATCTCAGTTGTGTGTGTGTGTGTGTGTGTGTGTGTGTGTCTGAGAGTGATGAGAAACTTCTGAAAGTTAGGATGAATAATTTACAAAGGCCTCTCTTACTGTGAAGGGATTGTCTTTAAACGTTTTTTTTTTTTTTCATATCTAGAAAACTTCTCCTTTTTGTTCTAAATAGGTTATAGATTAAGTAGCCTCTGCCTAGTGTGACAGAAGAGCCTGTTGCCTGTCAACTTCTCTGCTGGGCTGAGGACAGGACAATAGGCTCTGTGAGAGCAAGATATGTCTGCCATGGACCCCTTGTATCCCAGCCCCAGCACTGTGTTCTGACAAACAGGAGGCACTCAGTTAATATTAGTTTGTAAACCCTGGTTTGTACTTAGGCCTGACACCAAAGTCCATGACGTTTTTATTACACTTCACCAAGTTCTTAACTAAGATGGGCTCTGTTACAGTTTGGATGTCCTTCCAAAACTTATTGGCCCTTAATCCCCAATGTGGCACTGTTGAGAGGAAGAGCATTTGGGAGGTGATTGGATCACAAAGGCTCTGCCCTTACCGATGATTTGAGTTGTCATGGGGGAAATGGTGGCTTTATAACAAGAGGAAGAGAGAGACCTGACTAGCATGGTAGCATACTTAGCTCCTTGGCCATGGATGCTTTATGCCACGTCAGGACTCTTTAAAGAGTCCCCCCTGGCAAGAAGGCTCTCACTAGATGCAGCCTCTTGACCTACAACTTCTCAGCCTCCATAACTATAAGAAATAAATTTCTTTATAAATTATCTACTTTTAGGGATTTTTTTAGAAGAAACAGAAAACGGACTAATACGTTTCTTTGTAGATAACAGCCTGTTAATCCCAAAGTCTGAGGGATTATCTGTTTTATAGTTAGCACATGCCTCTTTTCCATGCTGGAGTCAGTTATATGTGGCCTAAGCTAAGTGCTCAGTAACTCTGTATACTCTTCACCTGTCAGGTTACTTTTTTCTTTTTCCCTCTTTTATCCTTAAGGACCCACTAATAGATGAGGAATAGACGAGAAGTTGACTCCATTGCATAATGTCTGTATGACTTAAGATAAATTATTTAATATCTGAGGATCAGTTTTCTTATCTATACAGTGGCAACTTAAACAATTTTCTTATTGGGTCGCTGTGAGGATTAAATGAGATGCAGCTTATGTAAATGTACCCAACACACATGGCAGAGTGAGTGCTGGATGCAGGGATTGACTTCCTCCATTGCATGTTTTAAGACAACTGTCCCCAACCTTTTTGGCATCAGAGACTGGTTTCATGGAAGACAATTTTTCCATGGACCAGGGGCAGCGGGGAGATGGTTTGATGGTTTAGGGATGATTCAAGCACTTTACATTTCATGTGCACCTTATTTCTATTATTATTACATTGTAGTATATAATGAAATAATTATATTATTCACCATAATGTAGAATCAGTGGGAGCCCTGAGCTTGTTTTCCCGTAACTGGATGGTCCCATCTCCAGCATCACTGCCTCAGCTCCACCTCAGACCCTCAGGCATTAGATTCTCATGGGGAGCCCACAACCTAGATCCCTCCATGCACCGTTTACAGGAAGGTTCACAGTCGTATGAGAATCTAGGCAGAGCTCAGGTGGTGATGTGAGCAATGCAGATGAAGCTTTGCTTGCTCACCCACCCCTCACCTCCTTCTGTGCAGCACAGTTCCTATCAGGCCACAGACTGGTTCTGGTCTGTGACCCACGGCCTGAGGACCTTGGCTTTAAGAGGTTCACCCAAGGATGTAAAAACAGCCGAACCTGGTCTGTCCTAATGACACTTCAGTTTTAATATTTATCTTAAAACCAACATTACTCTTAATTTAATAGCTGCATGATTATTGCATTTATTAATGAAATTGGGTCCTGAACAAGAGCTGGCCGTGATTTGGATTTTGATAGGTAACTTAGATCCTACGGTCAATGTTAGTAGCTTGTCATCTGGAGTAATTCTTTCTGCCACTAGGTGGTGCTTGCTTGTCTATGGATTTCTGGAGTTACGGAGTTCTACTCTATACTCTATTTGGGGAAAACACATCTTGTTGACATTTAAGAATTATTTAGTGGTATTGATACTCATGCTAACCCTGTTGATGAGATATTTTAATATTATATTAGAAGGTAGGAGCATAAATGAATTGAGAATTTTTTTTTTTTAAAGATAGAGTCTCACTTTGTCACTTTTGGTAGAGTGCTCTGGCGTCACAGCTCACAGCAACCTCCAACTCCCGAGTAGCTGGGACTACAGGCACCTGCCACAATGCTCAGCTATTGTTTCATTGCAGTTTGGCCGGGGCTGGGTTTGAACCCTCCTCCCTTGGTATATGGGGCAGGTACCCTACTCACTGAGCCACAGGAACCACTCATGAAATGAGAATTTTAAGGTTTATTATTTGGGAGGCTGAGGTGGGAAGATTGTCTGAGCCCAGGAAGAATGAGATGGGAAAAATGTGAGTACATGCAGTGTTCATTTTCAGACCTGGTTCTCTGCAGACCCTTTACTGACTCAGATACCTCACAGGAAGCCTGTCACCAGAGGCTTCTCATGTTTACTTCTGGAGTCTTTCTTTGGTACCAGGAATCACTCAACAGGACTATACCTTTTCTTATTTTCCAAAAATTCCCTAACCAGGCCTAACATTATTTTTATCCTTTGCTAGTTTGGGGGTACTGGCTATTTATCCTTTGTTCTGATCTGTAAAAATCCAAAGTACCTGAAACATTTATATATTCTATAGAAATATTCGTGAGTATTTTCCTGAATCAGTCTATATCCTAGCTACATAAATTCCTTTGAAGAATCTAGTGATCAGACTTTTTATTTGAGTCTCTCTGGAGTAATATTGGTGGCAAATTAGGCTGCAAGTTTGTTCATTTTTATAAAATAAAATGTTTATTGATATTTTACAAGTTATACTGAAGGATATTTTCTCTTCAACCTCCTTACATTAAACTGGCCCACTTGAGGCCAATATTTTAGTTATCTGCAGAATTTAGTTTTTACTTGTTTTTCTTGAGAACTTTAACATATTGTTATGTGCAGATTCATAGGTAAATTTATTTTTAACTTATTGTAAAGCTAATTAATCTTTGAGGACAAATGTATTTACTGTGTTCTAATAATATCATATGAGCGCTAGAGGGCACTCTTTAAAAGAAAAAGCAGTAGATATCTTCATTTCTTGATTTTTGAAATCTCTATGATCATAGCAATTGATATTATTATGGCTAGTGATAAAAATGATGGTTTCACTCTAACCAAGTATGGGAGGAATAAATTTTTATCTATGAAAGATACCAAAAATACTAGATGTACAATCTGCTACCCTCAGATTATATGTGCACTTTTTTGCTTATTAGTGGTGGCAGATTATCATGAAAATCATACTTGTAAGTTTCATGTGTGATGTTATGTCGATAGTTTGTTCATTCTTATGGCTGCATAGTACTCCATTATATGACCACAATTAATTAATTTATTCTATTGTTGATGTATATTTGGGTGGTTTCCAGTTAGAGCTATTATGAAGAGTCTTTGGTTTTGAAAAACCCTGAAAATTCCTAGGCTAGTACTATTTTCACACTTTGAGGAAACAAATAGGGATGAGTGTCTACTTGAATTTGGGGAAGGAGAAATGTCATCCAGCCATATTTGCATCATCCACTAATGGCTCCTTGATAACAGAAATCTTGACTTAATCATTTTTGAAACTTCAGTGTGTGGCGTGCGGCAGACACACAATAGTCTAAAGACTGTTTCATTGGGATCACATGAACTTTTATTTCAGAATGGATACTAGGGATAGGGGAAAAAGAGTTTATTTAGAAGGATCAAGGATGAAATTGAGCTTCACTAAACTTGAAAACCAGCAACAGGAGGGGTTCTAAATACATTGAAGACAGAATTCCTTGGCTAAGGAATTGGTAAAGCTCTTTCACTATACTGTAAAAGTAATTTTCAGGCAGAAAAGCAGGTAGCAGAAGTACTAAATGGATTTTTTTAGGGTTAAGTAAATATTGAGAGGTTGATGTCTGATTTCTAAATTTTATTTTTTTGTCATGGTAAAATATATGTAACAAAATTTATCATTTTGACTAGTTTTTGAGTATATAATTCTGTGGCATGATGTATATTCACATACAAGCATCACCACCATCCATCTCTAGAACTTTTTCATATAAGAAGACTCATACATTGAGTAATGGGGGCTGTACAATTTCTAAAACTTTTTTTTTTGACACTATACCTAGAAAAGACCTCTAAAAATATTAAAGAGTTTTCTCTGGTATATGATTCTTAAAAAAAACCCAACCCTACAATATTGATCTTTTTGTGACTGGTTTATTTCACTAAACATAATGTGTTCAAGATTCTAAATGTTCTTTTGGAGCAAATAGATTAATTTAGGGTTGAGTAATAAATAAAATATATTTAGCTTTTTGAAATTCAAAGACATCTTTCCAAAAGTATCAAGGAATCTTAAGGGGACAATGAATTATTTGCCAAAATATGTAATGCCTAATTGACCAGTAATTTTTATACAAGGTAAATAATGGAATTATTGGCTCAGGAAGCAACTCCTAAGCCTTTGGGGGAAAGAAAGCTTTTTTTTGTGACAGAATCTACTAGACATATCTGAGAGGGTGTATTTATCTCCAAACAAGGAGAAAAAAATTTAAAGAAAACCTTTGGTGGTAATTTTATACTCAAGACTATTAAAGACTTTCTAAGACATTAGAGGTAATACTTTAACATGGAGGAAATCTGTCCTAGAGGCCATAATTAAAAAGTGAAGTATTTAATTCTTGAACATGAAGTGCTAGTGTGGTATTCTGTTGGGAAATTGATACTGGGAATAGGTGTGATCTTTTTTTTTTCCCCTCCTTTAAATGACTAGAGATTGTATGATGTACCAGTCACCTTAGGTTCATTTTTTCATAGTCACCTTTCACTCTTTTTCATTCTTCTATTCTGCCCCAGGAGGTGACTGGTATGGACTTTTAACTCAGTCATCTTGTCTCTGTCAGCAGACTGGGTGTCTTAAGGACAGTGAGTCATTTGGTGTCTACACCAAAGGCCATGCCCTTTCTTCTTCTTCTTCTTCTTTTTTTTTTTTTTTTAGAGTTTTCTCTATTCGTTGAATGTTTTTCCTTTTTTTTATTATTAAATCATAGCTGTGTACATTAATGCGATCATGGGGCATCATACACTGGTTTTATGCCCTTTTTGACGCATTTTCATCACACTGGTTGACAAAGCCTTTTTGGCATTTTCTTAGTTATTGTGTTAAGACAATTATATTCTACATTTACTGAGTTTCACACGTATCCTTGAAAGATGCAATTAAGCAACACATGTAAAACTATAACGAGTCATGAGTACAGATAATTTTACCTCTGTGTTCCCAAACCCAAAATAATCCTAGCATGTACAAGAGAGTTAATAAATATTTGCTGAGGGAAAGAATAACTAAAACTCATATGAGGATGCAGAGATGACTCCCATATTTGCCTGTCTGTTTTGTATGGCACATTGGAGAAATGGTTAGTGGTGACCATTGATTCACAAGGCTATAAAGGAATGGTGACTTTGTTTTCTTCTAGTCCCATTTTATTCTTTTTCTATTTAGTCACACCATGTTACCATGGCATCTCTTTGTTTTGGAGTCTCTCATTAGTAGACTTAGATTTTACTGAAGCAATTGCTTCATATGTACTTTATTATTGCCTATCAAGAAAAGTTTTGCTCCAGAAAATATGACATCTAATGCTACAGATGTAATGCTATAGTTCTAATTTTTTAGAATAAAAATTATCTGAAGCAGTATTCGTGTTATCATATTCAAAATTCGTTTTGGCCGTTTAGAATCAAGGACCACTTTAGAAACAAGAGCCACTTCTTTCTTGGAGTGACCCTTGAAAGTAGATCTTCCATTAAATAGACTCACGATGCTCTGGTTCAACTTCATGAAATACGGGTCAGACTCAATCACTCTGGTTATTACATACACCCTGTTTATTACATACACCATACACGTACCTCTCAGGGTGTGCATTGTGTATCAACATACTGATATCACCGTCATGTATGGACATAGAAAGTGCAAAAGCTTTGAGGATGGGATCATTGGTTTTAAATATTAAAATGGAAGTCTGATTCCTTGCTTCAAACACTCCATGACTTGTACCCTTCCCCAAAAAGTAAACCTCATTGCCATGTCCTTTATGGCCCTATGTAGCCCGCAGAGCCTGTTTCCTGTTAACCTAAGCTCATCTCCTGTCAGGTGCTCCTCCTTGTTGAGCCTGCAAAGGTCATATTGGTCCTGCCAACAAGGAACTTTGCAAATGCATGGCCATTTTTACGTCAAGGTGAAATTGCATTCGTCTGCCTCAAATACTCTTTCCTAGACTGGCTTTTTCTCTTCATTTACACCAAATATTAACTTTTGAAAAGTTCTTTTTTGGCATTGATCTATGTAGAATTTATTCCCTGCTTATGTTTAATACTGTTTCTGTTTTACTTACTTTTCTATCATTTAATTCTGATATTATCTTTGTTAATTTGATTGCTTTTTACTTATCTCTGTTCCCTCACTAAAATAGAA
The DNA here is from genome assembly GCA_963574355.1 of Loris lydekkerianus. Classification (NCBI taxonomy): domain Eukaryota; kingdom Metazoa; phylum Chordata; class Mammalia; order Primates; family Lorisidae; genus Loris; species Loris lydekkerianus. The sequence goes on from CAUYPK010139068.1 coordinate 8,958, forward strand.
GCACCATCCAGGTTTTTCTTAAAAAGTTCACAAACAATATAGATGCTGTTGTGGGTGCAGAGAGAAAGGAATTCACATCCTTTTAGTGGAACTGGAAATTAGTGCAACCACTGTGGAAAGCAGTGTGGAGATTCTTCAAAGAATTAAAAGCAGACCTACCTTTTGATCCAGCAATTCCACTACCGGATATCTACCCAAAGGAAAATAAGTCTTTCTATCAAAAAGACACCTGCACTAGAATGTTTATTGCAGCACAATTCACAATTGCAAAGATGTGGAATCAACCCAAGAAACTATTCATGAGTGGATTAATAAAATGTAGCATATGTATTTAGCCATGAGAAATTATTAATTCATACCTTTTGGAACAATCTGGTTGTACTAGAGACTATTCTTCTAAGTATCACAAGAATAGAAAAACAAATATCAAATATACTCATTATTAAAAGAAACTAACCAATGAGCACACAAGTGTACAGAAGGAAGTAAAACTCCCTGGAAAGCAACTCATACAGAGAGTGGAGGGGAGAGAATAAGCCAACACAATGGCAACTATAAACACAATTTGGGTGATGGTCACACCTAAAAACAGGACTCAAGTTTTACAAAAATGATCCATGTAACCTAGAACATTTGTACCCCCCCCCCTTTTTTTTTTTTTTGAGACAGAGTCTCACTATATCATTCTCAGTAGAGTGATGTGGTGTCACAGCTCACAGCAACCTCAAACTCTTGGGTTTATGCGATTCTCTTGCCTCAGCCTCCCAAGCAGCTGGGACTACATGTGGGCATCCGCCACAATGCCAGGTGGTTGCAGTTGTCATTGTTATTTAGCAGGCCCAGGACAGGCTCAAACCCGCCAGCCGTGGTGCATGTGGCCAGCACCCTACTCACTGAGACACCCCACCACCCCCTTAACATTTTGAAATTGAAAATGAAAAAGAAGCACTGTCTAGCGAGGCACCTTAACTTATTCAATCATATTAATTTAAACTCTAAGACTGAGTTGAGTGGTATTTATGCACTAATCGTTAAGTTATCATCCCTCGGCTCTAAATCCCCCTTTCTATACCTGCTTTGTGATTATGAAAGCTAGAAAACCAGCTTCCTGCTTTGAGAGCTAGTTCTATGCTAGGTGCTGCCAAGGGGGACAGTGAAAAGCTGAAGGTGGTGATGGAATTTGACATTCAGGTTGATTCCCCGTTGGTTCTCCCTCTGCCTTCTATTCCTGTGGGCAGGACCAAGGATGCTTCTTCACCCCGGAAGCAACAGCCCCTTTAGTAGCAGCTGAATAGCAACTGAATCTAGTTCATTTGGCGTTTTCAAAACCAGCCTTGCAGTGCCCCTCAGGGACATAAGCAGCTGGACAGTGACCTCTCCTGAGTTCTGCTCTCCAAGAAAGCAGGGATCATCCTCCCAGTTAGAGATTTAAATTCCAGGCACATATCAGAGGTATGAAGCCAGTTCTAAGAAGTCCCTACTCCAAGCTCCTAGGTTTTAAAAAGTGCACCCCTTTTTCTTTGTTCTTCATTTCTCTATGCTTCTGGCAGTTATTACCACGGTCCTGCCTTCATGTTTTTTGTATTTTTCAATTATCTGTTTAATAATTTTACAGCTAGTTAAAAATTCTTCATATTAAAACGTCTTTATTCAAATAATGTATGTGACTTCTCTCTCAGTTGCACCCTGACTGGTTAAATATGCTTATGTAGACATAGACATATATATCTCCTATATATAAATTTTCATGGGTATTTCCTAGTTGGATTGGTTACTACCTAGTCCACCTGTTTCCTAGACTGTTTTATTATTTAAAAGCTACTTAAGTTTAGATTAATTGACAATATTCTATTGTAAGTTAGTTTCCACTTATAGGGGGGCAATGATCCTATCATTATGTTTTTCAAAGTCTGTGTTGCTCTTATAATTCCCAAAAGTGACTACTTATTTAAGATCTATAAAGAGAGCAAAGTGTACATTTCTTACAGTGTTTTGCCTTGGAAAAGTCATTATTTCTATTCCAATAGGACAAAGGTAGTTGGATAATTTGCCTAGATATCTACCTGAGAAGGCTTGTATACTTTTGACATTTGAAAAGATGGTGTTAGAGTCTGTGATTTGGAGATTTTATATTTTTTTCCTTGTGATTTGGTAGCTTAATATCTAAACATTAAATTCCTGTTCCCCCCAAATATTCCCCAGACACAAAAACACATATTTGCAAGGAGATAGTAAATAGACTGTAGTATTCTAAAGAGATTTTCTAGCAGTTATATCTCAATTCCATTTTAACAGAAAACTCTCCAGAGAAAGGATTTATAGTAAATTTAAAGATAGACAGGGCTTTTTTGTCTCAGAGGGTATGGAATGAGAATAGTACAGGGAAATACTTGAAGTCAAAATGGAAAATAGTGAATAGTGATAGAACAGAAAGCGTCATTTTGAGCCAAATAAATTCAAAGGAAAAGGAGGGAAAGAGAAGAGAGAAATGGTGAGAATGAGATACTGGTTCTTTTCCAAACTTACTGTACATAAAAAAGGGAAAATTCGGGTGAAAGTGCAACTCATACGTGTACACGTTAGTATATTTGTTGTTCAATTTGTTTTCTTTCTTCTAAATGAGATTAATTATAAACTATTTCCTTGTGCCTTTTGGCTATATCCCTAATTCTGAATTATTTTGAGTGAGTGTACTGAAGTTTTAGAACAGTTATTTAAGGTAAAAGTTCAACTCAACTCTCTCTAGGGAAAACATTTTAGATAGATCACTTGGGGAAAATAGCTTTTCTTAATAATATTTTAGATTTGATTCCCTATGCACGTTTAGCAATTTATTGGGACAAAGAAATGCATCAAAAAAGCACTCTTAAAAAAAAAAACACAACACTTTTAACAAGCCAAAAAAGATAAAAAATAAAATGACTTAACACAGGCTTTTTGAGGGGTAAAAATGTCCATTAAAAATTGTATTTTCTATCAATACCGATTATTATACCTTAAGAAAATTTAAAGAAAATTAATGAAATTATTCTTTTTTTCCAAAACAGAAAATAATTATATCCCCTACTTGGATGTCTTGCCTATGATTGGAAATCAAATTATTCTCATCACAATTAAAAAATAACCTATCTGTCATGGATATTTACTTTCTACATCTCTGATTTCAGATACTACTGACCTGTTTTTAAGTGTTCTTAATGACATATTATTTAACTTGTCAGAGATGAACTTAATTATTTTTAAACATAAAAATAACAAAGTTTGTTTCTAAGAAAGTCCTCAGTGTTCAAATTCCAGAGTGTAACATATCTACCGTATTATATAATTATTTCACCAGAGATTTTAAGTCAGCAATCACGGTTGTATTACATGTAGAGAAGAAATAGCAAAATAACTATTGGGAGAAAAGTAGAAGTTGAGAAATTGCCCTCTGGGCAAAATGTAAGTGGGGAAACTGCATGATTTATGGGCATGTATGTGGCATTAGCATGTATGGGCGTATAACAAATTAAACTACGTTTCTGCTAATAAGTAAACCAGCAAATGACAATATCCAGAGAATAAATCTCTTAGAAATCTACCTATAGTTTTGTGGTTTCTAAATTAGCTTTTTAAATTTTAATGATGGTGTCATGAATGGAGCATCATATTTCATAGCTTTGGAAATACAATGCAACTTCAGAAATACCACAAGCTTTCTAAGAAATCCTTTGCTCTTTGTAAATAAGTATTTCAAAAGTATTGTTAGGAAAGAATTTTAGAGATTTCTACTTCTTGGCAGAGTATATATTGGTTTGTTTCCCCCAAAGGGTCATCTATTCCAAAACACGTTTAAATACAAATTATTGGATTCAAATTAAAAATTTGTTTGCTGTTTCTATTGTGAAATACTCCCAATCTACTTAACATTTATTTTTCCTTTCAGTTTAAAATATCACATCTTTGAGAAAAAAAGTGTTTTCTACCTTTTAAATCAAAACCTTGGATTGCGTTACAGGAAAAACAAATATTGTAACAGAGGGAGAGTAAGGTTGAATAGCAAATAAATTAGATTCAGACTTGAGATAACAGAAATAGCTGTAATCAGAAGATATGTTTTATTATTACAGATGGAGATAATGGTGAGAAAAGTGTGGGAGAATGCCTAAGGCTTATTTTAAGACAAATGTTACAATATATTACCTACGTGGCTTATTTTCACATATGTGTTTTTAAAAAATGCCTTTCTTGGAATTTATTTTTCAATAATGAAAGCAAATTTTATCACTGGAAAAGATTAAATGTGACAAGAATTTATTGCATTTTTTTCATTATATAATATCTACAAGACCGCATGTTACGTCCAGATGGATAACCACATCCAATACAGTATAATTCCTGTCTTCTAGGAGCTTACTATCTCTTTTGGAAGAATACGTTATAAGCTCAAGAAAAAAATTGAGGCATATTTAGTATCAAATGTAGCAGATTTTTAAATTCAAGGACAAATATCAAAAGAAATGATAAAAATAATTTGCTCAGCAGATTAGTCAAACCTCTGATATAGGTTTGTGAAACTATTACAGGAAGAAAGAATATTGTGATTTTATAGAAAATGGCTTGAGATAAATTATAGAGTAAAGGAAAGAAGGAAAGAAAGGCCATTAGAAATTTTTTATTTTAAGTTAGGATGTTTAAATTTGAAGCCACAAAAAAAAAAAAAAGAAAAGAAAAGATCTGATCTCATGTCCTAATTTAGATAATTCAACTTTATGAACTGCATTTATGTCAAATATATGAAAGTTACATGAGAAAAATTTTAATACATTTCCCAGTGCCAGAATTTCCATGATTCAGACTGGCCTATAAAAAACCATTGTAAGTAATCAAATGGACAGCCAGTAAAATAATTTACTAATTATTGATAACAAAATGCAATTCTATTTAATATACTCCTTAGGAGTAGGAATATAAAGAAGACTATAACAAATACATGTACTCTTTAAATGTTATTATAAGGCTTAAAATAGAAAAGGTAAGAAATGAAAAAATATTTACATTCACACATATACACAGAGGGTACCAACAAATGTATACACATTTTAAGAAAGGAAAACACTGAAGTAATTTGAAATACTCGTCATGTTTGACTGTATTAATTTGTAATACTCATATCACGTCTGACTTCTGCAATCACAAGGGGTGCTGATGTTGTATTCATCTTTTGTCATTAATATATTTTGATACACACACACACTGAGGGAGATCTTTGACATAGGTCAAACAAAAACAGCTGGGCAAGTGGAGACTTCCAGAGTGCTACCAGAGAGAACAGGTATGGTCTTCTTTGAGAATAAAGTTGGACAGAACTCCAGTCATAGTCTGTTTTTTTTGTTAGTAGCCAGGCTTCTGGTTTTCACTGTGATCGTAGTTGCTGGTTTTCAAGCTGGAGAGAGGTAGGTGGGAGTAGGACCAGATAGAAAACACCACAAAGTTTGCTGTTCATACTGAATTTTGGGAGTTTTCCCCTGATGAAAAAACACTGGATTCCACACTTTAAAAATTAATTTCCACCATTCTGAAAAATAAAGGATTACAATTCAGTTTTTTTTTTTGTTTTGTTTTGTTTTTTTTTTTTGGGGGGGGGTGTTCAGCTAGCATCTCACTCTTGCTTAGGCTAGGGTGCCAGGGCATCAGTCTAGTTCACAGCAACCTCATAAATCCTGGTTTCAAGCAATCCTCATGCTTCAGCCTCCCACTCAGCCTTCCAAGGAGCTGGGACCACAGACGCCCACCACTGCACTGGGCTAATTTTTCTTTTTCTTTTCTTTTCTTTTCTTTTCTTTCTTTTTTTTTTTTTTTTTTTTTTGTGGAGACAGAATCTTGCTTTAATCAGGCTGGTCTCCAATTCTTGAGATCAAATATTCTCCCTGCCTTGCCCTCCCTAATCCTTGCTAGGATTATAGGTGTGAGCCACAGTGGTCTGCCAAAAATTACAGTTTTTGACAATTTTCTCATTGTTTTTATGAAGAAGAGAATTTTTAGTGGTCTTATTTTGCCATTTTCAAGGATGTCATCTCCAGCTTTCTTTTGATTCCTGTTTGTATAGTATAAATTTATTCATCCTTTAGTGTTTTTCCAAGCTATATCATAATTATATTTGATTTAAGTTTTATATGGATAGAATGCAATTAACTCATGTATTTTCATCCATCTGACAATCTATATCTTTTAATGGGTTTGCTTAAACATTTATATTTATTAATTCTAATATGTTTAAAAATTAGCTCTGCCATTTTATTATTTGTTCTCTGTATGTTTTCTTTACACTTTGTACCCCTTTGCTCCCTTTCTTGTGTTCATCATTTGAACATTATGTAATATTTATTTTTATTTTAATCTATTGTTTTTACTAGATCTCTTTGTATATTTTCACTGCTGTAAGTATGTGTTCAGTTCCTTAACCTCCAGTTGAATATAGAAAATTTACCACAATATATTTTCTTTTTCCCTTCTTCATGTTATAGTTATATAAGTATATTTATTTACCTATAATACCTCTACTTACATTGAAAAGTTTACTAGAAAATATTATACTTTTTACTCTCAATAATCAATTTTTTAATTAAGAAAATAATAGTGGTAGATCCCATTACCAGATATACCTAAAAGAAAAGTCAAGTTACCATAAGGACTCATACACTTGAATGTTTATAGCCACTCCGTTTACAATTGCAAAGATGTGGAAACAAACCAAGTGCCCATCAACACACGCAAATGGATTAATAAACTGTGGTATGTATGTTTGGATGGAATACTATTCACCCATAAAAAGAAAGAGATTTTGTATCCTTTGTTACAACTTGGATGTATTTGGAGAACACTTTCTGGAGTAAAATATCATAAGAATGGAAAGACAGGGACCACGTGTACTCAGTACTAATCTGAAACATGTGGATTAACAACAACGTGCTCACTTGAGTGATAAACTCAATTGAATGCAAGAAGGGAGGAGATGGTGAGGGGAATAGTAGATTCCTCCCCAGCAGGAACAATGTGAGGTATATGGCTCACGTCCCGGGTGAAGGACTTAGCTACCACTCAGAATTTATCTTACAAATCCAAGCCATGTGCCCTAATTGTATGTACTCTGTATTAATGAGAAATTAAAAAAAAATAGTGTATGACTCTTATTTTCCACTTAATATTCCAGATTTCCTTCTGTAGTAATTTTTCTTTATATCAAGAATGTTCTTTAGCAATACTTCAAGAGGAGACTTGCTGGAAATAAATTCTCTCAGTTTTACTTTATCCAAGAGTATTCTTATTTTACTTTATTTCATGAATGGCACATATACTGACTATAGGATTCTCAATTAAATGGGAGTTGGTGGTGTTTGTTTGATTTCAGCATCTTTTGGCCATTTCTCTTCGGCCTTCATAATTTCTAATGAGAAGCCCATTGTATTGCTGTTCCCAAGTAGACAATGTATACTTTTTCTATGGCTGCTTTCAGTATTTTTTAACTTTAGTTTTTAGCAGATTTGTTAGTTTCCTGATACTTCCTTGTCTTTATCTGTTCAGGGTTTGATTAGTTTCTCATATTTGTAGGTTTGGTTAGGTCTTTCACCAAATTTTGCAATATTTCAATAATTATTTCCTTAATATTTTTTACCAACACATCCTTTTTTCAACTCTCTTCTGGAACACTGATGGCATAAATATATAAATTTTTAGGCTTTTTTGAATTACTTTCCAATTATTTTTCTCTAAATTTTAGACACTAGACCATTTTGATTTGCCTATTATCAAATTCAGACTTCCATCTGTAATGCATTCTAATACTTGTATCCTTTATTTATTTATTTATTTATTGCCAAAGTTTGCTTTTTCCCCCTGACTTTAATATATTTAAAATTGCTGTGAAAGTATTTTTCTAGAAGATAATTTAAAACTTGAATAATTTTATAATTTGTTTCATCTCACTCTTAGCATCTGTTGATTTTTTTTTATTTTCTTCCATGTGACGAGATTGCCCTAGTTCTTTACATGCTAAGTGATTTGGGATTGTACCCAAGATATTTAAAATATTACGTTTTAAGTCTTTGAGCCTTGTTCAACTCTTATACTGAATATTGATTTTTTAAAGAAAATTGGTATGGTTACTTTAAGCCTAAAAGTTCCAACCTGCCTTCTGTGCAGAGTGGGTTCAATATTAAATGAAATTCTCAAGCCTTCCAATCTATCTGTACCTGTCTCAGTTGTCAACTATCCTTCAGTCTGGGACCTGATCTGTCAGTTGAGTTCTCACATATTTGTTATGCTGGCTGGAATCAAATTCATTTGTGTACAGTTTGGAGATGGTCCCGGGAACTTATAAACGACTTTGTAGGGTCGCTTTTCTGACCTCCTCACTCTTTATGATCTCCCTAACACCCTTCAATTCTCTGAGACTCCTCCCTTGTCCTCTGAGGAGTAATCGGGGGATTTGACAGCACTTTCATGCTCTGCCTTTTGTGGCTATGCCTTATCTGGGCCCAAGAGACAGAACACAGTGAAAGATGGAGAGAGATTGAAAGACACAGAGATTTGTCCCATGTGCTTGGAAACACAGCTTCCTTGAACACAGAAAGAAGTTTCCTCTCCTGAGTTGTGGCTTTACCATGTCTACACCACCATCGCTGCCATCATAGACTACTAAAGAGCTAACACACAATAAAATAATGAAATTGTTTTTAAAAGGAAGGAAGGAAAGCAAAACAAAATGAAAATGAGAAATCACTACACGGTTCTAAATGTACAACTTCATTCTCTTCCTCCATTGAGCAGAACTAGAAGCCTCCTTTTGAAGGTCTTTTTGTCTACAGCCTGGTGCCTACTTCTGGCTTGTGAGTTTCACTGAGATCTAAATGGAGGATCCTGGAGAAAAAAGGAAACATAAAATGATTTTTCCTGCCTTCACTTCAGTCTCATTGGTCTCTCTCTCTCCTGGTTTTTCTATCACACACACACAGACACCCGAGTACTATTTATTTTTTATAGTAATTGGATAGGTGTCCCAAGGTTTTATGGTTGCATTCCATTTGATATACAGGGTGGAGCATGCTTATACCATCTCACCTGAAACAAGAACTCAAATAGATTTTTTTCTTTGATGTCATTATATCACCATTTAAATATTTACTAAAATTTTAGTAATTTAGTAAGTTGTTTTATGTGTATTCTTTTCTAAGCCTTAGTTCTCATAGACTTAGTTCAAATGCTAACCCTCCCACTTACCTAGCCACAGAGTATGCACAGATTACCTGAATCCCTTCAGCCTGTCTGCTCATCTTTAGAAAAGAACAATGGTAATTAATAGGATCTTCTCTTTAGGAAGTGAATCAGCTAATATATGTGAGTGCTTCTTATAAGAGCTGGCGCCCAGTGCGGACCACTTTGTTGTTGTTATTGTTTTGAATGTAAGTATAGTTTCCTATTCACCATCCTGATCATATAATCTGCAAAATTACCCACTATTTTATAGTAGAGGTATTAGAACATATCTTCAATTATTTCATTCATGTAAAACGTTGTGAAAATATAGATTATATATTTCTAGTTTAGGTTGCCACTTTGCCTTTTATCCTGTTTTCTTCAGTACATTATGTAAGGATGTCCTGTGAAGAAGCAGCACTAATGACCCAGTCTCACCACTGTAGCAATTAAATCACATAATCAGAAAGCTAATTTCATAGCACTTTGAGAAGGTTATTAATTGTCAATGTACGTATTTCAGGGAAAGTCAAACGTTGGGCAAAGGGCATATGCTGATAGTCATGCTTCAGCCAGTATTCAAAGGGAAACTTAAAACCAAGCTTCTGCAGAATGAAGATAACAATCAGAGGCTGATGTTATGATGTGGAAACAAGAACAGCCATCTCTCACTCTTCCTTCTCTACTGAGGTTAGGTCGCACTCGAGGTGGCAGGGAATCATTACCCAGAATATTTTTTCCTATAATATGCAAAAAATATTAAGCGAAAAATCAAAATGAAACACATTTTTATACCACTGCCTAGACAAAACAAGAGCAAAACATAATTCTGTTTGAAGAATATTCTTGATGATACCTATCACAGAGGAAAGTTTATAGCGATCTTAGAAAAGCTTACTGACTGATCAAAAGTCAGCACCAGGTGGAGGGGTATGTGTGGGGGTGTAGGTGTGGCCGCATGCATTCATGTGTCCATATATACATACATATACAGGAAGACCATTATTACTTAAACGTGTCCTTGTTTGTTTTGAGTACTTTGTAATTTAGTGAAAGAAAGAAGGTTAAAAACAACTGTTTCATTTATTCACTATTTTTTGACTAAAGAAACCTAGTGCATTAGAAACATTAGTGTGTCAGGCAATAGCTAAGTGAGGCATTTTTACTGCAAAGCATCACCGTGTCTTCTATACCTGGAATGCCTTGTTCCCAGTAACTGCTATGTATAAACACTATAAAGTGGGTTTACTAGTGGTTTACAATCACTAAAATACATAGTGTACTGATAACATTTTGACACCTGAATATTTTGCTTCAAAATAAGAAACTAGAAATTCTTTGGATTAAAATGTTAGAAAACTGAACCTACAAGAAAATTTTGGATCTTATGCAGCAGAATGTCTAGAGGCAGAGTTGGTTTTTTTCATGGCCAGAATCAGAGCTCTATAGTGTTACCAACACAAGATTTATTTTATTCTTGGCCTTTCTCTGGAAGTCTTAGGCTCCAAGTGAAAGCAGTAGGTACAAGGTGAGTGGGAGCAGCACTGTGGAGCAATCCACCCTCAGCAGGAAGACTCTTTTATCATGGTTTTGTTTAGAATTGCCAGTGAATTGTGATAATAACATATACTCTCTTAGTAGCAATTCATGTGCTATTTCCCAGACCTAGAGTGTAAAACCCACCCCTCACCATCCCAGGTTGTGTAGAAGGAAGATGATGAGAGCAAGTCCTCTTCCTGTGCTCATTCAATACCTGCTTCCCTTTCAGATATCTCAGTCAATTTCTCATTGTGTCTTAGTTTCTCTGACTGGGGAGCCATGTGCCTCTGTACTCAGGCCTTTGGCTAGGAGAATGCTCTTTACCAACTGGTTTAAGGGAAACTAGATATCTGCCATCTATCCATAACTTAGGAGCCAGAGTAGGCAAGGGGTGGTTTCCCAAGAGAGTATTGTTTTCTTTTACATAAAGATGGGTGAATGAAGGCTGGATAATTTTATCAATTTACCTTAAATTTCTCTTTGTCTTTTGTCTGAGAGATTTGCTACAAATTTGATGGTGTTAATTATGACATGTGGCCTATAGGTAAGAAGCACTAGAGTTACTACTCTAGGTGCAGAGAGTTGCAAAGGTGGAATCTTTAACCTCTTACCCTTTAACTTGCTTTCTCACCATGAGTATATGAGAGAACCACATGTTTAAATCACAATTCTGTCAACAGAAACAAAGACGGAAGAACCCAGTGTTCAGAGTATAGGTGCCACTTGTTACATCTCTCTGTTTAACTCTTTAACTTCATCTTATGTTTATTTTTTATTTGTCTTAGCAGGTTGAATCACTCAGCAACCACAAGACACAATTAAATGCATCCTTGAGAAGTAATTACATAAGTGATTTCGACCTCTTTATATGCATCTTGTTACGATATCTTTTTCCACATAAGTTTGGGGTACTGCAGGAAAAAAGTAATGAAATTATATGGTCTCAGCCATTTTACCACTTTATTGATTCTAGCAAGCTTGACTGGACAGTTAGGTAAACTACATCAGAAAATGACACAGTATGGCCATGGGCCAAATCTAACCCATTGTTTGATTTGTAAATAAGATTTTGCGAATCATAGCCACACCTGTTCTGTTCTGTGTTTTTAATTGGTGCTTTTGCCCTGTAATGCTTAAAAATCTTAATATCTACAGTCTCATTTTTAATGGAAAACGTTTTCCATCACTTGGGCTATTCTAATGGCTTACATTTATTGAGCACTTACTGTTTACCACCCACAGAGGTAAATGTACTAAATACATGATATGATTTCATCCTGTAACAAACTTATAAAACATTGCCATAATCATTCTAGAAATTAACAAAAATATATATTCATAGGGAGATAAGTAGTCTAATGTCACATGATCAGCAAACATAGAGATCCGGTTGAAAAGTAAATAATAGAAAAAATTGAAAACCAATTCACTTTCTCACATTCTCGAAGGTCTCTAGTTTCTAGTAGGTGCAAACATGAGATAATTAAATTGAGAGCGATGTATGGAGCAATGTACAGAGCTTTCAAATGGGGAGATAAAACTCAGGACTCTAGGTCTTATTATTTTACTGTTAGTTACTATACGGATTTAAAAAATGACATTAAATTCCTGGCATTGGATTCTCTGTGAAAGGTCTTCTGAGAGGACCACAGAGCTCCCTATTCGTTCTAAATACTGAAGATGCTAAACTCACCTTAAAAAAGAAATGAATTTCCTATTTCTAAAGACTAAAGAAATCTTAATACAGGGCGCCACCTATGGCTCAAGGAGTAGGGTACTGGCCCCATATCCCAGGGGTGGTGAGTTCAAGCCCAGCCCCCCGGGGAAAATTAAAAAAAAAAAAAAAAAAAAATCTTAATACAATTTTTATAAAGTGTGCTCAAAAAACTTATGTGACAGAAGTAATTACATAGCAAGAAATAATCCTGATTAAAATTGAACTGGTTCTGATATGGGTGATTATTTAGCAACTTGACAGTATAAAATCTAGTCTGAATAATTGATTTAGGGGTAACTTTAGAGTCAATGTTAAGATTATGCAGGGTGTCCGTAAAGTTTGTGTACAATTAAAAATAGACAACTATTTTAGTTGGCAACCATTTTAAATTGCACACGAATTTTATGGGCACGCTGTAGGGGTAAAATGATTTAGTAAGTATAACTCATTCTTCCCTTCAGTGGAGTCCGTATATTATCAGAGATATTTATTGACATTTTTAAATTTTTTTTATTAAATCATAACTGTGTACATTTATGGGGTACAGTATGCTGATTTGGTATATAATTTGAATGCTTACATGAAGCTGATTAACATAACTATTACCTCACTTATTTGTTGTGGTCAGACATTTATACTCTAGTCTTAATAGAGTTCTAATGTACCGCTGCCTGGTGCACAATAGGTGAGATCCCACCAAACACTCTCCCTTCCCCTGCCCTTTCCTCTTCCCTTCTCTCTCCCTCCTCTTCTCTCCTTCCTGGACTATAGTTGTGTTTAAACATTCGTAAGAATGTGTAGGTGATTATATATTGGTTTCATAACAGTATTTAGTACATTAGATACTTTTTTTTCCATTCTTGAGATATTTTACTAAAAAGAGTTATGTTTCAGTTCCATCCAGGTACATGGATGTGAAGTCTCCATCCTTTCTATGGCTGCATAGTATTCCATGGTGTACATATACCACAATTTATTTACATTTTATAATCATGTAATGTGGAAAGAGCAGCTCTATGTTCACAGAGTCAAACTGTGGTGATTCCTGAGGACACTGTGGGCATGACTTAGAACAGAGAACTCTCTAGTTTAGCTGCATAAATGTCTGAGAATTGCATGCAACTACATAGTTGCACATCCTTCATATTATTTTTATCTGGTCTTTTTAATTTTCTTTTTGAGGAGCATCAGGAAGTTATTACAGCATTCAAAACATTTCTTTTCAATGCTTCTCAGATCCTATAGCTAATTTTAACACAGCATTCTCATTTTAAGGAGCAACCAAGTAATGCTGAGGGGCACAGACAAATTGAGGCAGTTTGACTTTTTTTTTTCTTTTTAGACAGAGTCTCATTCTGTCATTCAGTCTGGAGTGTGGTGGTAACAGCCTGGTTCACAGTAACCTCAAACTCTTGGATTCAAGCAATCCTCCTGCCTCAGCTTCCTGAATAGCTGGGACTGTAGGCACCTGCCACAATGCCTGGCCATTTCTTTCTATTTTTAGTAGAGACGGGTCTCACTCTTGCTCAGGCTGGTCTCAAACTCCTTAGCTCAAGCAGTCCTTCCACTTTGACCTTCCAGAGTAATAGGATTACAGGTGTGAGCCACCACACCTGGCCTGATATATGTATTTGTCTTGATTTGGCACAGGCTATGTACAAAGTTGACTTTGAGATATAGAAACATGAGTCTCTGTGGTATAGAGAAATCTTTCACATAGACTGGAAGAACCATCCCTGTGTCTGTCAGGCAAGGCGAGATAGATCTCATGTCAACTGTTAAGATAGGCATGGTTAGATTAGGACACTAGCCCTCCGGCAGCTTTCACATCTAATGAGCACCTTGAAAAACCATACAGAGCTCCTTTAGCGGCGTTCAGAGGAGGGACATATGTGCACAGAAATGGCACATGGTCTCTGAGACACACACCTGTGCATGTGCAGGTGTGTGTGCCATCCATTTTCCTAAAACACAAGACTCAAGAGAAACACATTTTATAAATCTAGAAAGGTAAAGCTGAAAAATATTTGCACAAGTTAGCTTTTCTCTTTGACTCTGCTTAACTTTACTGCAAACATAAAGCATTATGGAAACCCCTAGCGAAAAAAGACCATGCGCTTTGGCAAAATCTGGCTCCTAATTTCTAATCAGCCTGTACAAGTATAAAACTTGCATTTGATTAATTCATAATGCTAATGTTGCTGTTATTGTAGGGGTGGTGGTGTATTCTCTGTGATCTGTGGAGAGAGAGAGAGAGAGAGTGTGTGTGTGTGTGTGTGTATGTGTGTGTATTTCCAAGGGTCATTTGTAACCTTAGTGTAATAGCTGAGATCAGATCAACCTACTAACTACAGACCTAACAGCATCACTAGAAATAAGTGAAAATATTCAAAATAATTAATGTGTATCTCTGATTCATTCTGTGTATCAACTTTCTTAGTTATTATTATCAATCTACTATTAATTCCACTAAATGATAATAATTCTATTGCTAAATATCTTTTTTCCAAAGCAACTATTTCTTTCTGAGATTTTGAATGAATATTCTTAGAAAGGATTTTATTCTAAACTTATGAAACATTTATACAATAACTCATTGGTAGATGTAAAATACATCATCTGGTTATATTTATGTTCATGACTATAATGTGACTTTTTTCACTTCAATAGGTCTGTGCCGCTGTCAACCTCAACCTTTCCAAGTGACATTTTCATTTAGAATCTTATCATCTTATAATTATTACTTTTTAGAACTCCCAGGGAGTGAACAAAAGCTTCCTCTTTATGTTTCCATTGTAATGTTTCTTTGAGGAACAAATTAAATTTCAACCCCAGCCAAAATAAACTTTTAGTGGCAAAATAAATCTAAAACTATGTGAAAAAAAACCCCCCACAAAAAACCCTATCCAGGGGAAGCTTGACTCTGGATATCCTAAGTTCAGGTGTATTTAAGATAATTTACTGCTGTGTTTTCTTTTCTTTGTGTGAGGCTGTGGCGCCGTGCGCTCCCTTTGTAGTAGAAAAGGGAGGAAAGAACTAAGGTCTGAAAAACATTGCTACAAAATGAGCCGAGGGAACCAGTTAGTATATCATTCTATCCTGTCCTGACAACAAAGACACAAAGCTGAATTTTCCTCCCCAGCTCACCTTCCAGCTACCTCTTTTCCTATTCAGTGATATTATAGTAAAAATAGGCCACAGTCTGAATCTGTGTGGTGAACTGTATTGGCTCAATACACTAATAAAAATATTAACAATCCCCTTGGTGTGTGGGGACATTTAACTAAATTTCTCCCAACTATCTTGAGTCCATGGTGGTAAAAAAGACAAGTTTATTTACCATAAACTGCTAATATGCCAAATGGACTTCAGTGC
Organism: Loris lydekkerianus; assembly: GCA_963574355.1. Classification (NCBI taxonomy): domain Eukaryota; kingdom Metazoa; phylum Chordata; class Mammalia; order Primates; family Lorisidae; genus Loris; species Loris lydekkerianus. The sequence continues at coordinate 24,823 of CAUYPK010139068.1, forward strand.
TATAAATTCATTAATGTTATGTCTTAACTTTCACAAAAAATGACCCAGTGAGCTCAGCTGGAGCTCAGCAAGTTGCCATAAGATAGAACCTTTGTTTCTCCCTTCAGTTCATCAGATTGCTATAACATACTGCCTTCTCTCATTCTTTGTTTGGGCTTCCCCTGTGTTTCCCTTTGATTCTTCTGTTTACTTCATCTGTCCCCATTCTTCCTTCTGGAGTCTTACCTTCCTCCTGTTGGATGGAAACACGTGGAGGCTGTTCTGCTGGTCAAGTGAAGAGAGAAATAAAACTAGGCTATTTAAATAAACAAGATATTGCATCTTTCCTCTAAGAATGATGGTAATGCAGTCTTATAAACGTACACCTTCACCTGAGCTCAAATTATGTTGAACCAAGTCAGTAACTGCATTGTGAAGGAGTCTTTGAAACAACACTTGGCAAATTCTTCCTTAAAAGGGGTTCTCTAATTTGCTCAGATTTCTCTTAACCCAACCCTAGTGTTTACGTAATGTTTTTCTTGTTGTTGTTATTTATAATTGGCTATTTGTTTTATTGAATGCTAATACTTCATGGGATTTATAATACTTCTTGCTTTTTCAAGGTTTTTTTTGCTTGTTTGTTTCTGATTTGTTTTGTTCTTTAATTGCTTTACCTATTAGCTCTTATTCTTTCTTTCCCTACCTTTTTTTCCTAACTTTTCATATCCTCAACTTTTAACTTGTTAAATAAATATGTTTATATGCACATTATATACAAACTAATCTACTGGGTTACAAAAAAAAAAAAAAAAAAAAAAAAAAACGGTGGGGTTTTCCC
>CAUYPK010139072.1:0-27432 GCA_963574355.1 Loris lydekkerianus
TGTCTTATTTTCAGGGAAACAGGGTAGTTTTTAAGCTATAATCTTTAGCCACCCGGAAACTCCAGTGTTCCCTTTGGGATCTGATTCAAAATTGTGAGTTCCTTGATTATAAACAACTGGGAAAATGACATAAAATTCTTATTGTTATGTATCTGTGAACTACTTACTAATAATCTACTAAATGATTTATTAAGCATTACTTAAATTTGGTTATAAAAAAGTAAAATTGATTTAATAGTAGGATTTCCCCCCACCTCTGAGCTATTTAGCTTTTGCTATACAAAGATTACATGCTGCATCCTTCAAAATTACCTCATGGACATTATACATAAATCATTATAGCCACAACACACCATACTTTTATTCTGCACCACTTATCATAATTGTACATAATTTACAGTAAGTCTGCTCCTCCTAGTAGCCTTTAAGCTCCACAAGTGACTATGTTTCTTCCCCACTATGAACCCCTCTCACAGCATGCCTTGTACACTGTGAGCGTTCAGAAAGTACGTGTGTGTGTGTGTGTGTGTGTGTGTGTGTGTGAATTGAATGAATGAATGAATGAATTGCTTCTGGCATTCATTGCCGCAATTCTTCCTTTTAATTATATAGAAGTTGTCATTTAGGTTCAACATTACAATCCAGTTTTTTGATGGTTGTTTCAGGATCCATTGTTTATAATAATGCATGTTTTTGCCAGCAGTATTGTGGAGCTATTATTCTGTCCTGGTCTTTAAGACAAACCATTCACACTTCCATTGCTAAAACAGATATATAAAATTCACTCCTAAAATGGGGGTAGTGGGTAGGGAGAGGTTAATGGGGACATTTTATTGTTAACATGGAGGTGACAATATTCTACAGGAAAATGACCAGATGATTTAACAGCCATTGTATTTGCAAGAAATGTCCTTTGTTGATGACAAAGGAACAGCTCGTCTAGTTGATGCCCTCATGGTTCAGGGGTCACAGACATTTCATTTTTAGAAACTCTTGCTTCTTCTTTACAGCAAGGGCAGACTTTTGGAACATTTCAAAATGTTCAGCTCCACTTGAGGTGATGCATCTGTGCTAGCTGTTTCTAAGGGGAAATGTGAGAAGAAAGGCGTCCCACAGAGAATGACTCCACATCATTAGGTCTCTGTGTGTTGTGTTTACAAACTTACATGTACAAAATGGAGCTCCAGGAGTGACAGTGCAGAACTCTGCATGTTAAAATCCAGGCCGACCATGAGATGGGAAAGGCTTCCCTGGAAAATGGCAGGAGCGCTGATCTGTACTCAACAGCTTCTGATACATATTTGGTCTAATTAACCTCAGTATTTCTAGCACTTCATCAAGAATGATCCAATTCTAGCAACACTTATTTCAAATTGTTTCACTAAGGGCAGCATTAGGGTAATTTAGGTAAAAACAAAATTTAAGCAAAACAAGAAAAGGGAATGTTAATTACTTTAAGGAAATATTTAATCTCCCTCTTCCCTGGATGTTCGATGGTTATTTGTTCTAATTGCTCTTTAGTGACTATTTATTGTGCAATTAAGCAAGCTGTTCTTTAGAATTGCTGATTTGGAGATTAGAAGAAAACAGCAAAACTACCAATGAGTTTACTAGATGTGGAGAATCCAGAAACCTGAGTGTTTTTAACTCTTTTGGCAATCTCTGCACAAAGATATCGATGAATCTAATGCCCTAGTTCTGCCAAACCTCAACCCACTACTCTAAAACGTACTCAGAATTTAACCAGCAAGTTTTACACAGATTGGCCCAATTTGTAAAGTTGAAGGAGGTGGCTAAATTGTTCCTGACACTGTAACAACTCCTTGAAAAAAGATAATGCTGTCAAACTGTGATGTCTAGTTGTCTGAGAAAAAAAGGAAAGAGGCTTTGTTGTGTTTTAAGTATGAAAGTGTCTGTAAAGAGCTGCTTGAATTAAAGCTATCAACTTTTATTTTTTCCTTTTCCTTTTTTTTTTTTTTTTGAGAATAAAATTTCTAATATTGCAGCCTCTTCCCCCCCCCCCCCAAAAAAAAAAAAAAAAAAAAAAAAACTGCCCAAGATTTGCCTTCTGACTTTGGCCTAATGTGTGAGTTAATGTGTTTCTGAAAGCCTCTCCTCCTCTCCTATCCAGATCCCCCCTGGTCTTCCAGTTCTAGATCAAGCCCTCGGCTCTCACACTTCCGCCTGAGTTAGCTTCCAAGGGCACCGTCCCCTATCAGTTCCCCTTCTCTCTGCAGGATCATTGTCTCTGTCACTCATTTTGTCTCTCACTCTTGGTTGCTTGCTTTCATTGAACTGTTTTACTTCTCCATAATTGGAGTATAAACTCCAGGAAAACTAGGACCTTACTTCATTCCCTTCAAACTGAGGAGAGAGGTGATATCAGGAGCTGTTCACAGGGTTCTGTGAGTGGGCTAACAACATGACTGAGGGAGCCAGGAAACCTCCCCAGAGAGATACTCCAAAGCGACTTTCCCTAGATAAGCTTTTGCTCAACCCAATGGTCCAGTGAAGGCTCTGGGTCTCTGCCTTACTTCTGCCTATTCTTACCTCTCTTTGTGAAAACACATTCACCTGATAATCTTTTTGATTTTGAATAATTGATAAAAAACCTTCCTTTCTTTCAGGGGAAGAAAGAATTGAGCTAAAAATGAGTCTGTCACAGATTCAGTGGAACCTTTGATCATGTTTATTTTTCTCTTCTGCCTCGGTATTAAGCAAGCTATTATTCCACTACCCAGGGATTGGTTCCAGGTCACTGGCTGGCAAACCTGTACTCCAGTTCTGGAATGGTATTCTACATGCAGATTTCACCGTCTGTTGAGCAAGTACACTATTAGTGTCAGAACAGATAAATAAGTAATAATGCAGCAGACCCACCACCTAGAGATTTTTGTGGTCTGCAAGCAAGTGGCAGCATTATACCTATTTTATGAGTAAGTAGCTGAAAATGGAGAGACATTTTATGTATCTAAAATGCATAGAAATAAACTTCCAGTGTTTTTTTAATCAGAAGAGGGGCTTTCTCACTTGAACAGGTATTTGTATACCCACGATCATGGCAGCATTATTTATAATGTCAAATAGTCCATCAAGGCCAGATGGTCTATACATGCAATGGGGTACTATTCAACCTCAAAAAGGAAGGAAATTCTAACACATGCTACAACACAGATGAGCTTTGGAGGCATTTGACTAAGTGAAATAAGTCAGTAAAAAAAGGAAAAGCATCGTATGACTTCATTTATATGAGGTCCCTGAGATAGTTAAATTCAGAGACAGAAAGTATTATAGGTTGTGGTACCAGGAGCTGGGGAAAGAGGAATGAGGAATTAGTATTTAACAGGAATAGGGTTTCAGTTGGGGGATGAAGAAGTTCTGAAGATGATAGTTGTATAACAATGTGAAATACTTAATGCCACAAAACTCTATACTTAAAAGTGGTTAAAATGATAAATTTTACATTTTATCATAATAAAAAGGGGCTTTCTTTATCAATCTCAGCAATACTTTTCCTCAAAAGAAATGAGAATAAGAAAGAACAAATAAACCTGGGTACTGGCTATCTCTTTACCCGGCTAACCCTACCCTTGCTGTTCCACTGATTGTCTATACAAATAAAACTGTTTTCTACCTATAGCATTTAAATTAATAAATAAACTATCCAAAGGAAACACATTTTAACTCCATTTTAGTACCTTAAACTTTTCTTTAAATCACCATCACTTTCACACATCAAGTAATTTTTTACTAACTCTGTCCCTAAATATTTTCCACACCTTTTGACATCGGAAATTCCATGCATAGAGACATAAAATTTGCATTATACAATGAAAATTAGAGAATAACTTAGAAAGGAGAAGGAAATTTCTAAAATTCCTTAGTCAATGTTGTTCACAGTATGTACCACTGCACAATCACTACAGAACCTATTAAAAATCTTATCCCAGACCTAGTAAAATCAACATCCTTTGGACTAGGGACTTGTAACCTGCATTTTAGATTAGCTCCCCTAAGTTATATTTATGCATACTAAAGTTTCAGAACAATAAACTAAAACATGAGTGAATGACACCAGCATAAGGAAGATATCTTCTAAGAAAAGCAAGAAAAGATTAAAAAAAAAAAGAAAGAAAAGAAAAGAAAGAGAATAATGGAAGTCTGATTGGGGGGCAGAAACATGAAATTAGGTATAGTAAAATAAAAATTATAACACATCTTATCCCAAGCCAAGTCTAGTCACAGATTTAAACAACACAATGCAAAAGCCAAAGCTGTTGCTGGGAGACATGAAGGGGACAATCAGTATGAGGCGTACAGAGAACTGACAGCACTTCCCAGTGTGTCACATGTCCGCAGCAGGAACAGAACAGGCACACAGCCTGCCTGGACTTAGACACAACTTTGTTCACATAGTGCTTCTATGAGACTTGATATTAAGTAATTTCTAGGGCCACCCAGAGACCTCTGTGCTTTGCACCCTTGCAGTTTTCTGCCTTATCTCTTTGAGAATTAATTGTAAACCATCTTTTTTATTGGAAAAAAAGAGAGAGGAGGGGAGAAAGGAGAGTTTAAAATTCAAAGCAATGAAATAGTAGCTAAAAATATAAGGCCCAATATGTATCCTATAATAAGGATTCCAGAGCATTATGATTGGAATATACTTCACAGTCAATGTGGTTGGAATGATAAGGTTCAATTTCTCTTCACTACAACTCTTCCAATGTCCATATTGTGCTCTTTGACTGTGATTATACACACGTAAGAACAACCCCCCTTTTTAGTCACTAGTTTCCCTCATGAAATAAAGTGATATCTGCCAGCAATTTTTAAAATGGAGTATAAATAAATCACTTTGGAACAAATACCTAAGAAACTGCCATTATCACTACCCATCCCATATTGCACTATTTTGTAGCCATGCCATCTTCCCAAGTACTCTAGGAACAAGAACTTGCAATGAGCTATAAGGATGCCTCTGCACTCTAGTCTGGGCAACAGAGCAAGATCCTGTCAATAAATAAATAATAAAGTCAGATGTTTCAAGCTGAGACATAAGGGGAATTGTAATAACATCAGCAGAAATAGAAAAGAGAACTTGTTTTGAGAACAAAAAACATATCGTTTTAAACACAAAATTGTCAGGATGATGTCCTGTCACAAAATGACAGGATATTCACACAGAAACTAGCCAATGGAAATATAGAATCAAGATGACCAACTAGACACACATAGGATGGACCGTAGAGAGGAACCAGAACAGTAGGTTCTCACATTTTGAACAGACCATCTAGGAGAGAATGCTAGGGTTCCCCTCGGAGGTGATGGGAAGCCCCAAAAGTGAGTAAGAAGGTAGTTAGGTCACCTTGCCCAGCTAGGACCCAGCTAATAGCTAACAGTGAGGAGAAGCTCCTGGATGGGAGGAAAGAACAGGAAGGGAGCACCCCTCCCACCCCCACCATCCCCACCCACCCCCACCCCCACCCAGGGCTCTACTCTCTCAGATGAGCCTTTGCGGTTTGTGCTACAAAAGAACCCTTGGACCCATGTATGTCTAACACAGGGAGCTGCTTGGAGTCTGCACAGAGACACTATCCCCAAAAGGGAACTCACACAGAGCCCCACAGGCACCTGACCCTAGATCAGCTTCATCCAGGAAGCATTCAAAGAACCTAGATACCTGGGAATGGCAGGCACACCACAGCCACTGCCAGCTCTGAGGAGGGGTAGAGGAGCCCTGGTGCTCCCACACACCCCTGGGAAGGTATCTACCTCCCTGCTATGGAGACTTTGGAGACTAAGACATGGGCAGACAGCATATTCCATACCTTCTTGCTCAGTCTGCCTTCCTGGCTAGAGACCCACCCTTTCCAGTCATAGGTCCAAGGTTCACATGTGGAGGGTTCACGCTGGGCTGTACACGGCCCTCGGGCTGGGTTTGGAGGTGGTACAATTGCAGGTCCCTGCTTGGCTTGAGAGGGACAAAGAAATCAAGCCTTCCGGGACACATATGAGATGGTGCCCACCATCCTGCAGCCAGCTGCTGTGTGACCCAGCCTCAAGTGACCTGCACTCCCCACGGTATCCTGCCAGAACACCCACCCTTTCTGGTGACAGGCCCATGGCACCATTTTGGGAGTTTGAAGCTGAGCAGCACCCTGTCTTTGGGTTAAATTCAGACTGATTCAACTCAGCTAAGCTGAGGAGAGATGGAGTTCCCACGCTCTCCTACCCCCACATAGGACAATTCTCACAGCCCTACTGCAGGCTGCTGGGTGATGAGCTGTGAGGAGAAGGCACTCTTCCTCACATCCTGCACATGCTATTTAACTGAAAGGCACCCCACCTTCTCTGGTCATAGGCCTGAGGTATTAGTTTCAGAATCTGCAGCTGGGCAGTACTCTACCCTCAGGCTGAATATGGGCTGACACAATTCTGCCCAGTTGAAGAAGGGCAGGGAAGCCTAAGCTCTCCTACCTACCCCTAAGACAATTGTCACCACCATGCTGCAAGCTAAAGTCAGACCCAGATGTGAATGGATGACTCCACCCAGCATCTCACCCATGCTGCTTGCCTGGAAGAGGCCCCGCCCACCTGAGTCACAGGCCTATCATGCTGTTCTGGGAGTTTAAAGCTGGGCAGCCCAGGAAGGGACATGGAAATAGATACTTCTCCACCTCCATTCACCCAATACTTGGACACAACCACTTCAGCTCCCAAGCATGAGCTTTTGGTGTGGCTGATGTGCAAGATGACTATTCTAGACTTACAAGGGTGATACAACTCCAACTGTACTCTGCTCACTGCACCTGGATTCAGCACAAATGAGACAGCTCATTTCCCTCCCTTTCATGGACAAGCAGTGTTTCTGCATCTGTCCCAAGCTAGGAGTCTCAGTTACTGGGTTTCTACATCGCTAGATTCACAACCAGTGCCTCCTGACACCCACTTGTAGCAGCCTTGAAGGACCAGTGGATCTTGGGAAAACTGTGGGTCTCCTTTAGCTTGGGCATTCAGGTTGAACCTCCTCCAGCCAAAGGAGAGTGCATTGTACCAGAGTATACCCCACCAGTTCTCCACATGTCAGAGCCTTCTCCTCCTCTTCCCCTCCTGTACCCACTACTGTCAAAGTAGTCATGGCTATTTCCACTCAGGAACAGCAAAAACTCCATAAGGAACAATTAAAACCAGAGCACTTGGGAGCAGATGTCTTGCCTCTGACACAGTTCCTACAACACCCAGGCTTCCCTGGAGTTCGGAGCTTATCCCTTTCCCTCTAAAAAGATACAGAAAGCCATTTTTTATGCCCTATGGACAAAAGCTACCACCTCCCCTAAGGGAAGGCAATGCTAGAAGTCCTCTCCTGAGCTGCATTTCATCCTGAGAAGAGCCTGCCCACTGTGGAGGCAAGTCCCAGACACACCAACACCTAACCCCACTGGAGCATTTCAGCCACAGCTCACAGCCAGTCCAATAGCCCTGAAAACGATGGGTTGATTTGCCTTCACCACCATGTGTCAACTGAGTCAGGGTAAGAACTGAGAATCTGGGTACCTTTGTGCCCCCAGAGGATATAAACTGCTGCCACTGCAGGGAAAGGGAGTTTTGAATGGCTTGCAAGCCCTGAAGCTGTATGCCTCTATTAATCTTTTTAAAAGGGGCCTGTGCCTCCTATCCCAGGCTCACAGTGCATCTGGACTTCTGTTGCCTAAGCATTCTTCTGTAACAGGAGATCACCCCACTCCTGACTATAACAACTGAACTCAAGAAGGCTTGAGGGCAAATTTGCCAGTGTGGGATTAGTCTGGTCCCCCTAGGACTAAAGGATGCCATCCAGTGGCTGGGAACTGGGAATTACATAACCTAGTCCACCATGACTGGAGCAAACTCAGTTGGTCAAAAATGTAAAACAAACAAACAAAAAGATCAATCATTAAGAAAAATATGGGGACTGTGTAAAGCTAGCCAATATAAGATTTACAGGTATTTCTGAGGGAGGTAAAGTAAAAGTAAAAACCATGGAAAAACCATTTGAGGGAATTGTTAAGGAAAATTTCTCTGGCATTTCCAAAAATTCAAATATCCAGATACAAGATTGTCATCAAACACTGGGAAGATTAATAAGGAAATAAGACATCTCTAAAACATATAGTCATCAACCTGGCTAGGGTCATAATGAAAAATAAAATTCTATGAGCATCAAAATGAAAGCAACAACTAACCTACAAAGGAAAATCTATCAGGCTAACAGCAGGCTTCTTTTATTTTTAATTATTTTTTATTAAATCATAACTTTGTACATTGATGCATTTATGGGATTCAGGGTACTGCCTCAGTATACAATGTGAAATGCTTACATTGAACTAAGTAACACATCCATCACAATTCTACTAATTTCGTAATAGTTTTGAAATGTATCATTGCAACATGCACATTAGGTGAGGTCACCTCAAATACCCTCTCTCTTATATTCACCCTCCACTCCCCTCTCTCTCCTCTTCCCGTCTATTTTCTGGACTATAGTTATGTTTTGCCATTCGTATGAATGTGTAGGTGGTTATATATTGATTTCATAGTAGTATTGAGTACATTGGATACTTTTTCCCCCCATTCTTGAGATACTTTACTAAGAAGAATATGTTCCAGCTCCATCCAGGTAAGCATAAAAGATATGAAGTCTCCATCTTTTTACAGCTGCATAATATTCCATAGTGTACATATACCACAATTTGTTAATCCATTCATGGTTCTAAGAGAAGAAATTACAAGATAGAAGAAATAGGGGCCTCATTTTTTAGTCTTCTTAAACAGAACAACTTCCAGACAAGAATTTTGTATTTTGCAGAACCAAGTTTCATAAATGATAGTAAAATAAGGACTTTTCCAAAAAAGCAAACATTAAGGAAATTTGTCACTACTAGACCTGCTCTACAGAAAATGCTCAAATATTCACTACACATGGAACAGAACAACAGCAGAAAAACACCCAAACATTAAAGCTCACAAGCTCTTACAAAACAGTAGCATTTAAGTTGGAAAACAAAACAACATGATTTCACTCAATGTGATGAATAGAAGTGTTTCTCACGTATCATTACTAACATTTAACATGAATGATGTTAATGCTCCACTTAAAAATCTTAGACTGGTTGAATGAAAAAAAAAAAAAAAAAAAAACACAAGCAAACTATATGACGTCTCTAAGAAACATATCTAATAAACAAGCACTCACCATACTCAGGATAAAGGCATGGAATAAAATTCCCCACAAATGGAACCCCGAACCAAGTACATATCAGACAAAGTTAATGTTAAATCAACAGTGGTGATAAAAGACAAAGATGGTCATTGTAAAATGATAAAGGGAACAATTCAGTAATAAGACATAACAATCTTAAATACATATATACCTAATATAGAAGCTCCCAAATTTACAAAACAAATTTTACCAGATGTAAGCAAATAAATAAATAATAGCATCATAATTGTTGAGGACTTCAACACACCAGTGACAAAACTGAAAATCAGTAAAGAAACACTATAGCTAAATGGGACTCTAGAACAAATGAACCTAATAGACATTTACAGAATACTCTACACCCAAAGTACAGATTTTAAATTCTTCTCATCAGCATTTGGGACATTTTCCAAGACTCATCATATCTTAAGTCACAAAATAAGTCTCAGTAAATTCAGAAAAATTGAAACTTTACCATGCATCTTTTTAGACCCAGTGGGAATAATTTCCCAGTTGGAATAATTCCAACAAAAACTCTAAAATCCACAAGAAGTCATAGAAATTAAACAACCTGCTTCTAAATGATCCTTAGGCCAGCAATGTAATTAACATGACAATCAAAAGATTCCTTGAGAGGGGCAGAGACAAGATGGCTGACTTAAGCCAGCTTTCCACAGAGGCTCCCATCCAGAAGGAGAGTTAAAGGACAGAAATTTAGCAAGTAACCTGGCAGATTAGAGCTGCGCCAAGAGAGAAGGTTGAAGAACGTACATCAACCCTGCTGAGGTGAGCTGTGACCCCAAAGATACAAACAAAAGGTACAAAATTCATCACCAAGCATACAGGAGTCCCCTTCCCCATGAGAACAGCTCAAAGCACCCCATAAACAAATAAGCAGAGTTCAAAAGTCCTCCCATTATACTCCATGGCAGAGACCCTCTAAAAACTGGACCTACTTCCGCTACAAGGTTGCAATGGCACTCTCCTGCCAGGCATAAAAATGTGTAAAACTTTATATGTTCTCTACCTGCAATTCTGAGCTCCCAGCACTTCCTCCACTCTCACTCTGAGGTCTGGAGGGCTGTCCCCTGGAGTCCAGATTCTTGGGTGATTTCTCAAGGGGAGTGGACAGGGCCTGGACTGCAGCTGGTCCATGCTGATTCTGTGGCACGGGAATAAGGAGAGGACTGTTGGCTAAGAGGGAACCACACCAGAACAGTGGTGCCCCGAGGCACAGATCAACAGCCATTTTTGGCAACAATAGGGCTCATCCCTGGATATTCTGAAGGTACACCTCCTGTCCCTCTGGGCAAGAAGAGGAGACCGGGCATCTTCTCAGGTGGCAACCACCAGTGGAACAGATCTGAGACAGGAATGCAGGCCCCATGAGTAAAGGGTTTGCCTGAGGCGGTATTGGCCTGGGTGGAGCATGGGGACTAGAAACACACGCCCAGTGCTGGCTGCCTCCCAGGGCAGGACTGACTGAGAGGATCACTTTACTGAGCCTAAGACACACCCAGCCCCCAGGGGATCATCAGCCTAGACAAAGGAGGACAGGAGGCTAGAACTGACAGCTAACTGTGCTACGAATACAAACCTGCACCAAAGACAAGACCAGGGCTCTTCTGCAGGGGAATTTAGCCAGGAAAGAAACAAATTCTGCAAAGTTGTTCTGTTCAGTCTGTAACATCAATCAGGTGCAGGGCTGAAACTGAGTGAACAACCCCACCCTTCATCAAGCACCTGAGGTTGTCAGGCCTCACCTCCCCCTGCCGGATAGAGGCAGAGAGCAGCAGCCTGGCTGAGGAGACATAGATTTCCTTGTGATTCAAGCAGGTACAAATCCCTAGAGTATCAGCTCATTGAAGGAAACTGTGTCACAGCCCTGCAGGGTTATCAGTGACTGGGTGTGACAGAGGTGCAAGGTGGGGAAGGAGGCATCAGACCTCCCAGACTAATCTATTTGCTGGGTGGGTCCTCCTGACTTCACGGACCACCAGAGAAAGTCATATTTGAGCTGCCAACAGAACCCTAAGATCTAGGTGCCAGTGACCTTTTGAACTCTTCCACCTGAGACAGGTTCTGACAGAGACAATTGATTTGGACCTTTTGAACAACTGAGCCAATCACCTCAGGACTATCCAGATGGTGCCCAGAGTGTGTGGTTGTAGGAAGGTTTCCTTTTCCTTTTCCAATGGTTGCCTGTGGGGGGCAGGGTGACATAATTGTTGGTATTTCTCCACAGCTGAGACTTCATCACAGAGTAACTGTTTCACTAGGGTCAGACAGAGACCAGCTGAAAACAAGACAGAACCACTTAGCCCCACCAAACCAAACAAGTCCCCAGTTCTCAGGCTGTAGCACTGTATGGGTCCTCGACAAAGCTCCAGGGGAAAAGCCAAATGGTGTAAAATAATCATGGGGGGTAATCATCAGAAAAATTCTGGTAACATGAATAACCAGAGTAGATCAACCCCCCTCAAGGAAAGATATGGCAGCTGAAACTGAAGATCCCATTCATAAACAGCTGGCCGAGATGTCAGAAATCGAATTCAGAACTTGGATTGCAAACAAGATTAATAGAATGGAGGAAAATTTGGAATTAGAAATTCGAGGAGAAATTCAAAAGCCAGAATTAGAAATTCGAGGAGAAATTCAAAAGTTGTCTCAAGAATTCAACGAATTTAAAGACAAAAGCACCAAAGATCTTGACACATTGAAGCAAAAATTTGCAGTCCTCAAAGATCTGAAAAATACAGTACAATCCCTCAGTAACAGAGTGGAAGAAGCAGAAGAAAGGATTTCTGACATTGAAGACAAAGCTTTTGAACGCTCCCATACTCCCAAAGACAAAGAGAAATAGAGAGCAAAAATGGATAATTCTCTCAGGGAGCTCTGGGATAATTTGAAGAAGGCTGATATCCACCTCATTGGAATCCCTGAAAGCAATAAAGTGGCCTCACAAGGCACAGAGGCTCTTCTCCATGAAATTATGAAAGATAATTTTTCAGAAATACCAGGAGTTTCTGAAATTTACATAGCAGTTTCAGAACTCCAGCATGACTCAACCCGAATAAGACATCCCCCAGGCACATCATAATGAACTTCACTAAAGTTAAAATTAAGGAGAAAATTCTGAAAGCAGCCAGATGTAAGAAAACCATTACCAACAAAGAGAAGAATATGAGAATGACTGCAGAGCTCTCTGCTGAAACCTTTCAACCCAGAAGAGGATGGTCATCGAATTTTAATCTCCTAAAGCAAAATAACGTTCAACCCCAGATCCTGTATCCAGCTAAACTGATTTACATTTATAATGTAGAAATTAAATACTTTAATGATATTCACATGTTGAAGAAATTTGTGATAACCAAACTAGCTCTTCAGGATATTCTCAGACCAATTATCACCCATAATAACCAGCCCAATCCTCTACACAAAAGTAAACTCACTCAGAATCTTTTCACCAAACTCCAACTTCCACAGTGGCAAAAGGCTTAAAAATGTCCACTGAACTTTCGAAAAACAAGATAATCAAAATTTTACCAGACTTATCTATATTCTCCCTTAATGTTAACGGCTTAAACTGTCCTCAACAAAGGCACATGTTGGCTGACTGGATACAAAAACTCAGGCCAGATATTTGCTGCATACAAGAATCACATCTTACCTTAAATAATAAATATAGGCTCAGGGTGAAAGGATGGTCATCTATATGTCAGGCAAATGTAATCAGATAAAAGCAGGTGTTGCAATTATATTTGAAGATACAATAGGCTTTAAACCAACAAAACTAAGGAAGGATAAGAATGGTCACTTCATATTTGTTAAGGGTAATACTCTATATGATGAAATTTCAATTATTAATATTTATGCACCCAATCAGAATGCACCTCAATTTATAAGAGAAACTCTAATACACATAAGCAACTTGATTTCCTCCAGCTCTATAATAGTCAGAGATTTTACCATTCCCTTGGCAGTGTTGGATAGATCCTCCAGTAAGAAGCTGATCAAAGAAATTTTAGATTTAAACCTAATCATCCAACATTTGGATTTAGCAGACATCTATAGAGCATTTTATCCCAACAAAAGTGAATACACATACTTCTCATCAGCCCACAAAACACACTCCAAAATTGATCACATCTTAGGTCACAAGTCTACCCTCAGTAAATTTAAAGGAAAAGAAATTATTCCTTGCATCTTCTTGGACTACCATGGAATAAAAGTTGAACTCAGTAACAACAGTAATCTGCATACTCATACAAAAACATGGAAGTTAAATAACCTTATGCTGAATGATAGCTGAGTCAGAGATGAGATTAAGAAGAAAATTACAAAAGTTTTGGAACAAAATGAAACAAAGACACAAATTGTCAGAACCTCTGGGATACCACAAAGGCAGTTCTAAGAGGGAAATTTATAGCACTGTAAGCCTTCCTCAAGAGAATGGAAAGAGAGGAAGTTAACAACTTAATGGGAAATCTCAAGCAACTGGAAAAAAAAAAGAACATTCCAACCCTAAACCCAGTAGAAGAAAAGAAATAACCAAAATTAGAGCAGAGTTAAATGAAATTGAAAACAAAAGAATTATACAACAGATCAATAAATTAAAAAGTTGGTTTTTTTAAAAGGTCAATAAAATAGATAAACCGTTGGCTAACCTAATCAGGAAAAAAAAGAATAAAATCTCTAACCTCATCAATCAGAAATGACAAAGATGAAATAACAACAGACTCCTCAGAAATTTAAAAAATCCTTAATGAATATTACAAGAAATTTTATTCTCAGATATATAAAAATCTGAAGGAAATTAACCAATACTTGGAAGCATGTCACCTTCCAAGACTTAGCCAGAATGAAGTGAAAATGTTGAACAGGCCTATATCAAGTTGTGACATAGCATCAAAAATGCAAAATCTTCCTAAAAAGACAAGCCCGGGACCAGGTGGCTTCATGTCAGAATTCTACCAAACCTTTAAGAGGAACTAGTACCTATATTATTCAACCTGGTCCAAAATATAGAAAAAGAAGAAAGAGTACCCAACATGTTCTATGAAGCAAACATCACCTTGATCCCCAAACCAGGAATAGACCCAACAAGAAAAGAAAAGAAAACTATAGACCAAAATCATTAATGAATATAGGTGCAAAAACATTTAACAAGATCCTAACAAACAGAATCTAGTAACACATCAAACAAATTAAACATCATGACCAAGTCAGTTTTATTCCAGGGTCTCAAGGCTGGTTCACATACATAAATCTACAAATATAATTCAGGACATAAAGAAATTAAAAAACAAAGATGATATGATTCTCTCAATTGATGCAGAAAAAGCTTTTGATAATATCCAGCATCCCTTCTGATCACAACACTTAAGAAAATTGGTATAGAAGGGACATTTCTTAAACTGATAGAGGCCATCTACAGCAAACCCACAGCCAATATTGTATTGAGTTAAATTGAAATAATTTCCACTCAGATCAGGAACCAGACAAGGTTGCCCATTGTCTCCACTGCTCTTCAACATTGTAATGGAAGTTTTAGCCATTGCAATTAGTGAAGAAAAGGTGATCAAGGGTATCCACATAGGGTCAGAAGAGATCAAACTTTCACTCTTCATGGATGATATGATTGTACATCTAGAAAATACGAGGGATTCTACTACAATACTCTTACAAGTGATCAAGGAATACAGCAGCATCTCAAATTACAAAAGCATCATTCATAAATCGGTAGCCTTTATATATACCAACAATAGTCAAGTTGAAAAAACAGTTAAGGACTCTATTACATTCACAATAGTGCCAAAAAAGATGAAACATTTGAGAGTTTATCTAACAAAGGATGTGAAAGATCGCTATAAAGAGAACTATGGAACTCTAAGAAAAGAAATAGCTGATAATAATAACAAACGAAAAACCATACCATGCTCATGGCTGGGAAGAGTCAACGTTGTTAAAATGTCCATATTACCCTAAGCCATATACAATTTTAATGCAATCCCTGTTAAAGTTCCACTGTTATACTTTAAAGATCTTGAAAAAATACTTCATTTTATATGGAATCAGAAAAAAACCTTGAATAGCCAAGACATTACTCAGAAATAAAAACAAAGAGGAGGAATCACGCTACCAGACTTAAGACTATACAATAAATCAATAGTGATCAAAACAGCATGGTACTGGCACAAAAACAGAGAAATAGATGTCGGGAACAGAATAGAGAACCAAGAGATGAATCTAGCTACTTATCATTATTTGATCTTTGACAAGCCAGTTAAAAACATTCAGTGGGGAAAAGATTCCCTATTTAACAAATAGTGCTGGGTTGACTGGCTGGTAACACGTAGAAGACTGAAACTGGACCCACACCTTTCACCATTAACTAAGATAGACTCTCACTAGATTAAAGGTTTAAACTAAAGGCATGAAACTACAAAAATACTAGAAGAGAATACAGGAAAAGTCTTAAAGAAATCGGTCTGGGTGAGTATTTTATGAGGAGGACCCCCAGGGAAATAGAAGCAGCTTCAAAAATACACTACTGGGACTTGATCAAATTAAAAAGCTTCTGCACAGCCAAATACACAGTAAGTAAAGCAAGCAGACAGCCCTCAGAATGGGAGACGATATTTTCAGGTTATGTCTCCGACAAAGGCTTAATAACCAGAATCCACAGAGAACTCAAACATATAAGCAAGAAAAGAACAAGTGATCCCATCACAGGCTGGGCAAGGGACTCGAAGAGAAACTTCTCTGAAGGAGACAGGTGCACGGCCTACAGACATGAAAAAATGCTCATCATCTTTAATCATCAGAGAAATGCAAATCAAAACTACTTGGAGATATCATCTTACTCCAGTAAGATTAGCCCATATCCCCCAAACCAGAGATGCTGGCGTGGATGTGCAGGAAAGGGAACACTTCTACACTGCTGGTGGGAATGCAAATTAATACATTCCTTTTGGAAAAATGTTTGGAGAACACTTAGAGATCTAAAAATAGATATGCCATTCGGTCCTACAATTCCTATTTCAGCAGAGAGATCTGCAATCATTCTAATATTCTTCCTTTTGTAGGTAATAGAATTCTTACATTTGGCTGGTTTGAGAATTTTCTCCTTCATATTAACTTTAGTGAAGTTAATTATGATATGCCTGGGGGATGTCTTATTGGGATTGAGTCGTGCTGGGGTTATGAAACTGTCTGCTATCTGAATTTCAGAATCTCTTGACGTGTCTGGAAAATTCTCTTTCATAATTTCGTGGAGAAGGGCCTCTGTGCCTTGTGAGGCCACTTCATCAGTTTCAGGGATTCCAATGAGGCAGATATCAGCCTTTTTCAAATTATCCCAGAGCTCTCTGAGAGAATTATCCATTTTTGCTCTCCATTTCTCTTCCTCTTTGACAGTTTTGGAGTATTCATAGGCTTTGTCATCAATGTCTGAAATCCTTTCTTCTGCTTGTTCCACTATGTTACTGAGGGATTCTACTGTATTTTTCAGATCTTTGAGTGCTGCAAATTCTTGTTTCAGTGTGTCAAAATCTTTGGTGCTTTTGTATTTAAATTTGTTGTATTCTTGAGACAACTTTTGAACTTCTCCTCAAATTTCTAAATCCGACTTTTGAATTTCTCCTCGAATTTCTAATTCCAAATTTTCCTCCATTCTATTAATCTTGTTTGCAATCCAAATCTGAATTCGATTTCTGACATCTAGGCCAGCTGTTTATGAATGGGATCTTCAGTTACATCTGCCATATCTTTACTTGGGGGGGGGGGGTTGATCTATTCTGGTTATTCATGTTACCAGAGTTTTTCCACTGATTCCACCCCATGATTACTTTACACTCTTTGTTTTTTCCTCTGGAGCTTTGTTGAGGACCTGTACAGTGCTATGGCCTGAGAAACTGGGGACCTGTTTGGTGTGGTGGGGCTAAGTGGTTCTGTCTCATTTTCAGCTGGTCTCTGTCCAACCCTATTGAAACAGTTACTCTGGATTGAAGTCTCAGCTGTGGAGAAATAACAGCAATTAAGTCACCCCACCCTCCACAGGCAACAATTGGAAAAGAAAAAGGAAACCTTCCTACAACCACACACCCACGGCATCACCTGAATAGTCCTTGGGCAATTGGCTCAGTTCAAAAGGTCCAAATCAATTGTCTCAGTCAGCACCTGTCTCAGGTGGGAGAGTTTAAAAAGTCTCTGACAACTGGATCGCAGGGGTCTTGTGGCAACTCAGATATGACTTGCTCCAGTGCTCTGTGAAGTCAGGAGGACCCACCCCGCAAGTAGATTACTCTGGGAAGGTTGATGTCTCCTTCCCCACCTTGCACCTCTGTCACACCCAGTCTCTGATAGCCCCGCAGGGCTGTGATGCAGTTGTCTCTAGTGAACAGATTCTCTAGGGGGTTTGCACCTGCCTGAATCACAAGGAAATCTATATCTGCTTAACCAGGCTGCTGTTCTCCACCTCTATCCAGTGGGGGGAGATGAGGCCTGACAACCTTGGGCACTTGATGGAAGCTGGGGGGTGTGCACTCAGTTCCAGCCCTGCCCCTGGTTGATGTTACTGACAGAACAGAACAGAACAACTTTGCAGGAATTTTTTTCTGTCCCTGCTAAATTCCCCTGTTAGAAGAGAAGCTGTTTTGAGTTCCCAGAGCCTATGCCTCAGGCCCTGTTTTTGCTCCTGCTGGTTTGTATTCGGTTAGCTGTCAGTTCTAGCCTACTGCCTTCCTTTGTCTATAGGCTGACAATCCCTTGAGGGCTGGGTGTGTCTTAGGCTCAATAAAGTTGTCTTCTGGGTCAGCCCCACCCTGGGAATCTCTCAGCTCTGCTTGTGCGTTTTCTAGTCCCCACACTCCACCCAGGCTGGTACCACCTCAGGCAAATCCTTTACTCATGGGGCTTGAGTTTCCATTTCAGATCTGTTCCGTGGTGGTTGTCACCTGAGAAGATGCCTGGCCTCCTCTGGTTGCCCAGGGAAACAGGGGGTGTGGCTTCGGAATATCCAGGAGTGAGCCCTATTGTTGCCAAAAATGGCTATTGCTCTGCGCCTCGGGGCACTGCCACTCCAGCATGGTTCCCTCTCAGCCAACTGTCCTCTCCTTGCTCCAGTGCCACAGAATCAGCACTGATCAGCTGCAGTCCAGGCCCCATCCACAACCCTCAAGAAATCACCCAAGAATCTGGACTCCTGGGGGGACAGGCCTTCAGACCTCAGAGTGAGAGTTGAGGGGAGTGCTGGGAACTCAGAATTGCAGGTAGAGAACATATAGTCTTAAACAGTTTTATGCCTGGCAGGAGAATGCTGTGGCACCCTAGTAGGGGAGGTAGGTCCAGTTTTTAGAGGGTCTATCCCGTGGAGTGTAGTGGGAGGACTTTTGAACTCTGCTCGTTTGTTTGTGGGGCACTCTGAGCAGTTCTCATGGGGGAGGGGACTCCCATTCATTTGGTGATGTATTTTGTACCTTTTGATTGTATCCTTGGGGTCACAGCTCACCTCAGCAGGCTGATGTGTGTTCTTCAACCTTCTTTCTTGGTGCAGCTCTAATCCACCAGGTTACTTGCTAAATTTCTGTCCTTTACCTTTCCTTCTGGACAGGAGCCTCTGTGGAAAGCTGGCTTCAGTCAGCCATCTTGTCTCAGCCCTCTAGGAAAGATTCCAGTAATGTATTTTTGATGTTGCTTCAATTGCCTGGGGTATCTTCCTCATGAAGTGTTCTCCCAGGCCAATTTTCTCAAGTGTTTCCCCTCCACTCTCTGTAAGAATATTTATAGTTTCATGTCTTATGTTTAAGTCCTTTAACCAGTGAGAGTCATTTTTTGTTTGAGGAGAAAGGTATGGGTCCAGTTTCAAATTGTGGTATATATATACCATGGAATATTATGCAGCAGAAAAAAAAAAAAAATGGAGACTTTACCTCCTTTATGTTTACATGGATGAAGCTGGAAAATATTCTTCTTAGCAAAGTATCTCAGGAATGGGAAAAAAAGTATCCAATGTACTCACCACTACTGTGAAACCAATTTATAATAATTCACACTTGCATATGAAAAATGAAACACAACTTTAGGGTATGATGAAGGAGGGAAGCAGAGGGGGAGGGATGGGGGGGAGGGTGGGAGTGATAGTAGGGGATAGTAGGAGGACCACAACTATGGAGCACATTGCAAGTAAAAGTCAGTTCTATCATGTGTAGAACACAAATGTCCTAATGCTATAAATGGGTAAATGAGATCAAAGCTATGCTAATTAGTATAATGTAAGCACTCCAATATGTACAAATAATCAACCCACTGAAATATAAATGTATTTATGATCTATGTACAAAAGACTTAATTTAAAAAAAAAAATTAAAAAAAGAAAGTATTAACAATAAAGCCAAAAAAACAAAAAATTAAAAAAATTAAAAAGTCAAACTAATTTACATTAAAGAAACATAATTTATCAAAACAGTAGCCCATAAAAGGTACATGAGCTGAAAAGGCAATTCTAACAAATGTCCAATGACCAGACTATCCCAATGCTTCCATGCTCCAAAATATAGGGGTATAGATAGGCATGCCTGTCTGTCCTCCTAAATACCTTTTTAACCTGGTCCTGCCCCCCATGCCCACTACCACTGCCTGAGATGAGATCCTCATGATAGTTTGCCTGGATTCTCCTTTCTTTGCCTAATTTTTCCTGAACACTGAATCTGGGATGTTGTATTTATTTATTTATTTATTATGAGTCTCAATTTCTCACCCTCAATAGAGTGCCATGGCATCACAGCTCACAGAAACCTCCAACTCTAGGGCTTAAGTGATTTTCTTGCCTCAACCTCCCAAGTAGCTGGAACTACAGGTGTCCACCACAATGCCTGGCTAAGGAATGTTATCTTTTTGTAAATGAAAACCTGACCACATCACTCCTCTTTTTAAAATCCTTGAACAGCTCTTCATTTATCCATAATAAATCTGAACTCTTTAGAATAATATACAAAGACCTTTGGGAATAAACTTTTACTCTCCTCTTAGCCTATCAGCCATCTGCCCTATGCCACAGCCTTACTGAGTTTCTGCAGTGCCTTGAATGTGCCACGCTGTCTCATATAACTAAATGCTTTCTCCTCTGGTTAGAGTGCCCTCCACAAGCCCCAGTATGCCTATTATATTACTCCAAATTCTTCAAGATTTGATGTGTGTCACCTCTTCTGTGAAATATGCTCTCAATGGCAAACTCATTCTTCAATATGGCATTATGCATATTTCTCTCATAGCACTTGACACTCAGCACTGGGTTTGCTGGAAGCAAACCAAGATATTCTTCAGTGAGGACACTGATATACTTGTACTCTGTAATACCATTCAGTTGAGACATGAGAACCCTGTGATATACCTGTACACTGTAATACCATTCAGTTGAGGCATGAGAACGCTGTGATATACCTGTACGCTGCAATATCATTCAGTTGAGACATAAGAATGCTGTGATATACCTGTACACTGTAACACCATTCAGTTGAGAGATAAGAATGCTGTGATATACCTGTACACTGTAATACCATTCAGTTGAGACATGAGAACACTGTGATATACCTGTACACTGTAATATCATTCAGTTGAGACATGAGAACACTGTGATATACCTGTATGCTGTAATACCATTCAGTTGAGACATGACAATGCTGTGATATACCTGTACACTGTAATACCATTCAGTTGAGACCTGAGAATGCTGTGATATACCTCTACACTGTACTATCATTCAGATATTTTTTTAAAAAAAGATAAATAAGGTATCAAGCCATAAAAAGACTAGGAGGAAATGTAACTGCCTACTGCTAAGTGAAAGATCAGTCTGAAAAAACTACACACTGTGTGATTCCAACTATGTGACATTCTGGAAAAGTCAAACCACAGAGACAGTGAAAAGAACAGTTGCAGGTGTGGAGGGCAGAAAGGATAACTAAGAAGAGCATAGGGGATTTCAGGGTGATGAAATTATTTTCTCGGATACTGACTGGTGAGTGCATTACATTGTGCATTTCTCAAAAGTCAGAACTTTACAAGCCAATAGTGAATCGTAATATAAACTATGGATTTTGTTAATAATAATGTATCAGGTATAACATATGTACCCACACTAATGCAGGATGTTAATAATAAAGAAAAAGAGTTAAGAGGCATCTGGAAACACTTGATACTTCCTGCTAAATTTTTCTGTAAATCTAAAACTGCTCTAAATAAAAAATAAAAAAACTTTTTTTTAAAGGTATGGCTCCTATTTATGTTTTTAATATAAATTAATTGTTTTTAAATTAACTTCTTTGAATAATATTTATCTTTTTCTCATATTGAAAATTTTGATTCCTCTTGTTTTTGTTTTTGTTTTTGAGATGAGGTCTGGCTGTGTCATGAGGCTGGAGTGCAGTGTAATCACAGCTCAATGTAACCTCACAGTCCTGAGCTCAATAAATCCTTCTGTGTCAGCGTCTTGGGTGGTTAAGATTTCAGGCACATGCCACCACACACAGAGAATTTTTCTTGTCTTTTGTAGAGGTGACTTGCTATGTTGGCCATACCGGTCTGGAACTCCTGGCCCTCAAGCAATCCTGCCATATTGGCCTCTCAAAGTGTAGCTTCATAGGCAAGAGCCACCATACCAGACTTGGTTCCTAATTATATTAACATACTTATATTTACTTATTTGCTTTGTCCTAGAATCCAGAAACTAGTTTCAAAGATGAGTAAGATTAACAAGTCTAGAAATCTAATCTACAGCATAAGAACTATACATAATAAAATTGATCTGTATTAGGGGTTCATAATAAATGAACCTTCCTAATTAGCATGTACTGATAATTGAAGTTACCGGTGTGAAGAGTACAACTGGAAAAACTCTGCTATCATCTTAAACATGCTCTAGAAGTCTGACTGTTAATTCCATTTTTGGACATATGGTGTTTAAGAGGCCTTTGGTACATCCAGACAGTTTCTTTGGGAAAAATTATAGAATTAAATATTAAAGGAAATTGAAGGGAGAAAGAATTTTGTGAAGATAAGGATGATAAAGAACTTTGTCTCAGGATATTTAGCCAAGGTCAAATAACTAGAATGTGATACATCCAGGATGAAAGCACAGATTACAACCAGGAATGGTATTCTGCACACCCTTTCTTCATCTAACAGTCCTCAGACTGCACTCCAATAATCCTGTCCTCTGAAACATCACAGCTTCTTATACTGCTAAGTGTTAATAATTCAATTTTCTCTTTTTTTTTAGATGCAGGTAGGGTCTTTGTCACCATTGTCACCAGGCTGTAGTGCAGTGGTGCAATCATACCTCGCTGCGGGCTCAAATTCCTAAACTCAAGCAATTGTTCTCCCTCAGCCTCCCAAAGGTCTGCAGGGCAGAGCCATCTTGCTAATTAGCCATCTTAGGTAATTGTTGGATTTTTCTGTTTTTTTTTTTTTTTTTAGAGTTGAGGGTCTCCCCATATTGCCCAAGCTGGTCTTGAATTCATGACCTCCAGCAATCTTCCTGCTTCAGCACCCAAAGTGCTGGCATTACAGACATGTACCACTGTGCTCAGCCTCAGTTTGCTTCTCTTAAATTAGATTATACTTCCCTTAAGAGCAGGAATCATATCTTTTTGTACAGTTTAATCAATAACTGTGCCTAGCAGAGCTCTATACTGTGGAAATATGTTATGCAAATTTTTCCTGATTTATGACTAAAGAAGAAAAAAAAAACCCACCATCTTTGTCAAGTCAAGCTTTTTTTTAACTTGGAAAGTGAAAATAGGCTATTCACTCATTTCCACCTTTTGACATTCATTAACAAAGGCCCTAATTCTTCCTACAGAACTTTTGTGTAATATTAACTATGCGTATTATTATAACATCTATTTTCTTAAATATTTCACCTATTATACTTCTTTAATGACTAGCACATATTTTTTAAACTTGCTTTGAAAGAGACTGAAGGGAAGGGTGGCCAATATGACAGACACACGGAGCGCCCTGTAGCTTTGCTTTTTTTTTCCTGAGGTCAGGGATAATTTCAAATATTTAGTTTGATTATCATCATCAGTAAACAATGTGGCTCAGTCATATATTTATTACTAGCATGAACCATTGTCCAATGTAAAATTGAGCTGTAAGCAAGGTACCAGGAAAATCCAGATGAGGGAGAAAGCATCTTGATTCAATTAGTAATATTCTCCTAACTAGTGTTTATTCTCAAAGTATAAATAATATTTTGCTTCATGTTGACTATTGAATTTACTCTCTACTGTTAAGCTAATATTGAGCATCCACTGTGGTTAACCCATTTTATATGTTCAGTATATTTTTTAGTATATATTTATTAAACAATGGTTAATCTTACTCACCTTCTTTGAAATTAGTTTGTGTATTCTAGGACAAAGCAAATAAGTAAATATAAGTATAATAACAAATATTTATTATTTGTTATTTGTTTATTATATATTATATAATATTTATTTAGACATTTATTTAAATATATATTTAAATAAATTTATTATTTGTTAATAGTTATATAAAAATATATATTTTTTAATCACTAAAAACCTCATCAGTGCTCATCAATTCAGACTACCTGAAGGAAAGACTAACATGGTAAAAAGTGTGAATGACAAATCGTCTTAAAGTAATCTTAATACTTTAAATATACAGTGAGTACATGATACCTAGTTAAGTTCTTCATAAATTACTTCAGTGAATAAATTTTAAATTAATATATATAATACTTATAGCTACATTCTTCTTCTCAAGTATAGAAAGGCTCATGAAAAGTTTGTTCTGTAAGTATTTCAAACACAAACCTGAAATTTTGTCATACCAAGCCCAGTGTGATGTAGCATCTCAACCGATGTTGTGGGACTCAGTTTCTCTCCATCCCTCAGCTCAGGTCTCCTCCATGCAGATGTCACTCAGAGTCTCCATATGGTGGCAAGATATCTGACAGCAGTTTCAGATTGAAGTCCAGAAAAAAAAGAAAAAAGTAAAGCAATAATAATAATTTAATCAATAACATAAAAACAAAAAATGTTCTTTCAACAGTTTAATCAAAGTTCCTGGATTGACAGTAAGTCAAGTCACCTGCCTATTCCCTCCCCACTCCCCAGTTAATTTAATCATAGGAATTAGGCATGATGACTGGCCTGTCCTGAGTCACATGCCTGTCTTTAGACTCAGTGCTACTGGCCACCCAAAGCCTCAAGACAGCAAATGGAGGAAGGTTGATCCCTTGAGGGAAATTTAGAGCACTGCTGCCAAAACTAGAAAAGATGAATGCTAGGCATTTGAAAGAGAACAAGTAATAATTAAGGACGATAGTACTATATTTAATCATCTGTTTCACTTTTTACCTCTCAATTATTGTGATGTTCAGGAATAAATGAATCTACCAGTTTGGCCTAAGTAGCATTAAAAAAAATATATGGTAGGGGCAGAGAAAAGATGGCTGACTGAAGCCAGCTTTCCACAGAGGCTCCCATCCAGAAGGAGAGTTAAAGGACAGAAATTTAGCAAGTAACCTGGCAGATTAGAGCTGCGCCAAGAGAGAAGGTTGAAGAACGTACATCAACCTCACTGAGACAAGCTGTGACCACAAGGATATAAACAAAATGTACAAAATCCACCACCAAGCGGATAGGAGTCCCCTCCCCCATGAGAACGGCTGGGAGTGCCCCACAAACAAATGGGCAGAATTCAAAGGCCCTCCCACTACACTCCATGGGAGAGACCCTCTAAAAACTGGACCTACTTCCCCTACTAGGGTGCCACGGCGTTCTCCTGACAGGCATAAAACTGTATAAAATGGTATATATTCTCTACCTGCAACTCTGAGCTCCCAGCACACCCCTCCATTCTCACTCTGACGTCTGGAGGCCTGTCCCCCAGGAGTCTGGATTCTTGGGTGATTTCTCGAGGGGTGTGAACAGTGCCTGAACTGCAGCTGGTCAGTGCTGACTCTGGGGCATGGGAGTGAGGAGAGGATGGTCGGCTGAGAGAGAACCACACCTGAGCACAAGTTCCCTGAGGCACCGAACAGCAGCTGTCTTTTAACAACAATACGGCTCACTCCTGGATATTCTGAAGCCACATCCCCTGTCTCCCTGAGCAACCAGAGGAGGCCAGCAATAAATCCGGGGTGGAAATGCAGGCCCTGTGAGTAAAGGATTTGCCTGAGGCAGTATCGACTTGGGTGGAGCACAGACTGGGAATTTCCCAGGGTGGGACTGACCCAGAAGACCGCTTTACTGAGCCTAAGATGCACTGGCCCTCAGGGGATCATCAGGCCATATACAAAGGAAGGTAGCAGGATAGAATAGACAGGGGAATTTAGCAGGAACAGAAAAAAAATCCTGCAAAGTTGTTCTGTTCTGTCAGCAACATCAATCAGAGGTGGGGCTGGAACTGAGTGAACACCCCCCAGCCTTCATCAAGAGCCCGAGGTTGTCAGGCCTTGCCTCCTCCGGCTAGATAGAGGCAGAGCACAGCAGCGGCCTGACTGAACAGAAATAGAATCCTTGTGAATCAGGCAGGTGCAACCCCCTAGAGTGTCTGTTCACTACAGGCAACTGGGTCAGCCAACTGCAGGGCTATCAGTGACTGGGTGTGACAGAGGTGCAAGGTGGGGAAGGAGATATCAACCTTCCCAGACTGATCTATTTGCTGGGTGGATCCTACTGAATCCATGCAGCAGTGGAGCAAGCCATATCAGAGTAGTCACCAGGCCCCTGTGATCCAGTTCCCAGAGACCTTTTAAACTCTCCCACCTGAGACAGGTGCTGACTGAGACAAATGATTTGGACCTTTTGAACTGAGCCAATCGCCCAAGGTGGTGGTTGACTATTCAGGTGGTGCCCTGGGTGTATGGTTGTAGGAAGGTTTCATTTTCCTTTTCCAATTGTTGCCTGTGGTGGGTAAGGTGACTTAAATTGCTGTTATTTCTAAGACCTAAGACTTCAACCCAGAGTAACTGTTTCACTAGTGTCAAACAGAAACCAGCTGAAAACAAGACAGAACCACATAGCCCCACCACACCAAACAGGGCCCCAGTTTCTCAGGCCACAGCACTGTACAGGTCCTCGACAAAGCTCCAGGGAAAAAATCAAAGGGTATAAAACAATCATGGGGTGGAATCACCAGAAAAACTCTGGTAACATGAATAACCAGAATAGATCAACCCCCCACCCTAAAGGAAAGATATGGCAGATGTAAATCAAGATTCCATTCATAAACAACTGGCCGAGATGTCAGAAAACGAACTCAAAATTTGAATTACAAACAAGATCAATAAAGTGGAGAAAAATTTGCAATTAGAATTTTGAGCAGCAATTCAGAAGTCGGAATTAGGAATTCGAGGAGAAATTCAGAAGTTGTCTCAAGAATTTCCACCAAAGATTGAAACACACTGAAGCAAGAATTTGCAGCTCTCAAAGATCTGAAAAATACAGTAGAATCCCTCAGTAACAGAGTGGAGCAAGCAGAAGAAAGGATTTCTGACATTGAAGACAAAGTCTTTGAATACTCCCAAACTCTCAAAGAGGAAGAGAAATGGAGAGCAAAAATGGATCATTCTCTCAGAGAGCTCTGGGATAATTCGAAGAAGGCTAATATCCACCTCATTGGAATCCCTGAAACCGATGAAGTAGCCTCGCTAGGCACAGAGGCCCTTCTCCATGAAATTATGGAAGATAATTTTCCAGACATGCCTACAGATTCTGATATTCAAATAGCAGACAGTTTCAGAACCCCAGCATGACTCAATCCCAATAAGACATCCCCTAGGCATATCATAATTAACTTCACTAAAGTTAATATGAAGGAGAAAATTCTCAAATTCTCTTATGTCAGCCAAACGTAAGAAAGCCATTACCTACCAAGGAAAAAATGTTAGAATGACTGCAGATCTCTCTGCTGAAACTTTTAAAGCCAGAAGAGGGTGGTCATTGACTTTTAATCTCCTAAAGCAAAATAACTTTCAACCCCAGATCCAGTATCCAGCTAAACTGAGTTTAATTTATGATGGAGAAATTAAATACTTTAATAACATTCATACGTTGAAGAAATTTGCCATAACCAAACCAGCTCTTCAGGATATTCTCAGACCTATCCTCCACAATGACCAACCCAATCCTCTAGCACTAAAGTAAACTCACTCAGAA
>CAUYPK010139075.1:0-52917 GCA_963574355.1 Loris lydekkerianus
CCCTATTCACAATTGCTAAGTCATGGAAAAAGCCCAAGTGCCCATCGATCCATGAATGGATTAATAAATTGTGGTATATGTATACCATGGACTATTATGCAGCCTTAAAGAAAGATGGAGACTTTACCTCTTTCATGTTTATGTGGATGGAGCTAGAACATATTCTTCTTAGTAAAGTATCTCAAGAATAGAAGAAAAAGTATCCAATGTACTCAGCCCTACTATGAAACAAATTTATGGCTTTCACATGAAAGCTATAACCCAGTTATAACCTAAGAATAGGGGGAAGGAGGAAAGGGAGGGGAGAGAGGAGGGAGGTGGGCAGAGGGAGGGGGATTGATGGGATTACACCTATGGTGCATCTTACAAGGGTATATGTGAAACTTAGTAAATGTGGAATGTAAATGTCTTAGCACAATAACTAAGAAAATTCCAGGAAGGCTATGTTAACCAGTGTGATGAAAATGTGTCAAACGATCTGTGAAACTAGTGTATGGTGCCCCATGATCACATTAATGCACACAGCTATGATTTAATAAAAAAAATAAATAAATAAATAAAAATAAATAAATAAAAGTCAATATGGCCAGAAATGTTCTCTTATCCCAAGCCCTAAATCATCTAAATTTCTCTTTTCCCTCTTAGAATAAATCACGGAGAATTTTTCTTCATCACCAAAGTCATAAAGCCAAGTTTTCTTTACCTTAATTCCTGGAAAATTTTCCTATGTTTATATCCATCCTTGATAGTCCAACTTTTACCACCACTGCCCTGGGTTAGGTCATCTCTCTCTCTCTCTCTCGCTCTGTTTCTCTCTTTGTCTCTCCCTCTCTCTCCCATCAGCAACTACCAAAATATTTGTCCATTCATTCAAGAAAATGTTTTGAGGGCCTTATCAGTTTGCAGGTGATTGGGATAGTAGGGAACAAGATAGACATTGTTCCTCCAATCATGAGGCCCAAGGTTTTCTCTCTTTACTTCTCAGGACCACAGAATACGGCAGCTAGAGACGTCAGTTTAATTGTATATCAAATCAGAACATAATACCTCATAAATGTACACAGCTATGATTTAATTAAAAAATTAAAAATAAAATGCTAATGTGATTATGTCTTATACCATTTTAATACTAGTTAAAGCCATTTAACATCTCCATTACCCACTATGTTAATTCAAAATTCCACAAGATAGCCATAGGCCACCTGTGACCTCATGGACCCCTTGTCCAGCTCCACACAGCAACTTTCTAGTCTCATCCATTTATTTATTATTTGACACACTAAAAACTGTAAACTCTTTGTGCTCCTCCTGCTAACACTACAGAAATCTCTGCCCCTTTCTTAGTCTCCTCCTACTAAAGGATGCTTACTATTCCTCCGTCTGGACAGCTAAGCCCTACCTCCTTCAAGAAATCTTGCTTAAATTCCTGAAGGACCCTGCAGTGTGTTCCCAAGAATCCTGCATGCACTGTTCCTCTCTTATAATTTACCACAAAATTTTGAAATTATCTGCTTGTTTTTCTATTTTGGAAGATCATAAAATCCTCAAGGGCAAGAAGTCTGTGATAGCCATAAGCATACCCTCCCCTCCAGCACTTAGCAGGGACTGGTAGGGATTTACTGAATCTACTTGAATCACATTGTGTGCTCTCCCTCAAAACTGATTATGTAATTTTTGTAACTTGTTTCAGTTGATTATTACGTGTACATGGTATCTCTTATCTATACTCAATACAGCACAAGAAAACAAGAGAACAAGGCAAGGGATACAGTGTTTTTACTTTTGAATGTTCAGTGCAACCAATACAAATGCAACCAGCTGATCTTATCCTTCATGCTGGAAGACCAACACATACATGCATTCCATGTGAAGTCTGGGACCCTCTGGAACTGTTGCTGGCCTTGATATAATTTTGAGAGACCCCAGGCAATCATATCGAAGAGCACAGTCCTAGAGGGTCCACTCAGATTCTCTGTTTAGAGTGCATAAATTAATAAGAGCACTTTGCCCCAAGCTTGATCCTTCTAAAGCCAGATGCTGTCTCCAGTTACATCAAACTACTCTGTGATCCCTGCTTGTGTTATCCTCACTCACTCAGTCCCTCCTTTGTATCCCAATTCTGAGCCCCACCCTCAGCCTTCTGAGTAACAGAGGGTAAACTAGTCATCTTCAAAGCCATAGCCCAACTATTAGCTCCCCCGTCAAACCTTCTTCAACTCATGATATACACTTGTGCAGTTTTTAGAATTCCTGCACCTTGTGGTGTATATTTCTGCTATTGCACAATTCCATTGTATCTCCATGATGAATTGGAAACTCCTCGTGCACGCTTTTGGCCCTTATTCCTAACATAAGGCTTATTCCCATAAATGTTCAATACAGCTATGAATAAATGTTGTGTCTTAATTTGTTAAAATATCTCTACCTTATCAAAATACATTCTATTTGCCTCAAAGGAGAGAAAATAATCAAAATAAAACTAATACATACTCAATCTAATAAAATGCCCTTAATATGTATGGCTGTTTATATTTGAATCAACACAGAAGTATTAATATGCATATTTTAATTTTTCAAGGATATTCTTATTAATTTTGTGATTGTTTCTATTTTCATTTGATATGAAGTCAGAGGTGAAAGTATGTTAAAAAGTGCTATCAGAAATGCAGTTAGTTAATTGTTTTACAAATAAATTCTATTATAATTTTCTTCTCTGATATAGAAGTTACATATTTTATATAAAGCTATTTATACATAGTTGAGAATTAGAAATTGGCTGTTAGTGAAAAAGAGCAGAACTGTGAATTAAATATAACTACGATATTCGCCAATCTCAACACCGCATTAAGTGTTTTTTATTCTTGTATGGCCCCTTGAATATAATTAGATAGAACTAGAAGAAACATTTATTTTTATGTAGCAATTTACTCCTCTGAAGGTCCAAAGGTAGAATAAGAATAACAGATTATAAAATGTGAAAAGTTTGATAACTATTTAGAAAACATTTTATCAGCAATAAAATAAATGTATCTAGCACAAACTATAATGCATGGAGGTTTTTTGTGAATTAAATAATTTTAAATGCTTTAATTGAAAATATTATAAATTAAAAATTGATACATTCACAAGCATAATGAAGCTTCCTTTTATGTAAAAGTTTTTAAATGTGGATCTTGTTAAAAATGTTAATACTGGTAGATAAAAATATCTATGGGAATTGCTAAAAGATTATTTATTCCTCAAGGGAAAGTAACACTCAACAATAGCAACAAGAAAAAAAAGACATGGAATCTGTCAAAGAGATTAATCAATTTTTAAAAAACAATCACTAGATTCTAAAACAGTGGTCTGGATTATTCCACTGTCTGCAAGATTTTTAGTGCCAAATTCACACTCTATACACTCACATCACTCCTGTAGAAGCCAGAAAGACAGAGGTTGCTCTGTGCTGCCTGACATTCACCTCAGACGCCGTTGAATAAGAGCAAAGCCATCCTGCTCTAACTAGGTCACAATTTGGCTCCTCAAAGTCCACAAAACTAGCCTTTTCTGGTCAGAATAAAACTAGTTTTAAAATGCAATTGAGAGTTGCTGGCAGTGAAGGCAGCACTAAATAAAAAGTTTTGCTTATGAAGAATTGCATTTTTAATTAGAATTCTAATATTTAAAATGATACGGTCACAGCTATCAAAATACCATTCTCTCTCTCTCTCTCTCTCTCAGTCAAATTGCATCTTAGACTAACAGAATTTAAGGAGATCTAGGGATTAATTTGACTCAATAAAGAACGCCTAAATGAAACCTATATCATTGTTTACCTGTTTTCCAAAGTCTTTCTTGAAAGAGCTTATGGAATTCCATTCACTAACTCTCAACTACTATGTTGGTAATGTGTACAAGTGGGAAATTTAGATAATAGCTTAATTAACACTGATAAAATTTTGAAAATGAAAGAAAAATTATTATATCTGTACTTAATTAACACAACTGAATTTCTCATATCTAAGTACTCACCTCCATTCTAACCAAGAGTTTGATAAAATATAATTGAATCCTAAATAGTAATCCTCAGCATTGAATTTGTAGGTCTGAAAGCCTTAGTGACCTACCACGAACACGGTACTGCTCCACTCAGGCACTTGTAGTTTATTTTTCTTCATAGTACTCATCCTCGTTTGACACATTATTTCCTATTTTCTTTCCCGGCAATGGTCATACTATAGGGTAGGGAGTTTTCCCCAATTTATTCACTGTTCTAGTTCAGATATATAGTATAATGTCTATCATAAAATAAGCACACAAAAATAGTTACTGTGTAGACTGATTAATTCATTAAGGCATCATAAGTGGTCTCATAAGACTGAAATCATGTGATAGGTGTATACCAAAAATCTGGAAACTCATTTTACACTTTGTTGCCTAACCTCAGTCTAGTTATAATACTTAGAAAAAATGGAAAAGAACAAATGATTCCTTGCAAACTTACTGAACAAGGAGACCAACACGATATGAATAGTCTTCTAAAAAATACGTATAGTCATTTTATATTTTCAATAAACAAATGCCAGTTGAGGTCACTTGTGAAGCCTGCTCTGAACATACAAGTCAGAGGACTGATAGAGCCGGAAAATGGTGGATTCTGGCTTTTGGACGGCCGGTAGGGTGCTATGTATAACTGCTCCAGGGGTGACATCATCTGCTACTTTTGCTAGTTGTTCATATTCCCAACAAACATGGTATTTGGTCCTATTTGACTAGTCAATGGTAGCTTAACATTACTTATTGCATTTTATTTCATTTTTCCTGGAATGGAATCTATCTGTAGAAGTCAAATCAGAACAAAAATACACAGTTTAGCCAGAACGGAGACTTCGCTTTTATTTAGGTGCATGGGATCTTAGTAAATGTGGCACCATCTAATCAAAATGGACAGGAATGGATTAGCCTAGAGAAAACGGCACAAACTGGTGGGTTTAGTGGCCTTCTGACAGGAAGCTTCTGCCCACTCACAAAAGAATGTTAATAGCTCGCGCCACTTCTGCACTGAAGCTCTGAGGTGAGAGCCCACTGATCTTTGTTTGTAATACCCACAGTTGAAGGGGAAAAAAAGTATTTCTTCTTAAGCATGGGATAAATATTAACTGTCTAAAAATTTCTGGAATGTTCTGTGTGCCTGAAAGTCAGAGAAAAAAGAAGATAGCCATGAACAAGGATTCAGAGCTGTTTTTTTGGTTTTTGAGATCAATCAATTCATCATTTGGCTCTTATTAGAATAGCTGTGTATGTGCTATGAACAATTTAAATAATTTTAGTGAACATTTAGCACCTGCTGTGTATGAAGACAGACATTGGGCTAAGAATAGTTTCTATGTTTTTATTATTATTAATTTATTTTTTAGTAAGCCAAATCATAAAAGAATCTTTTCTAGGGAGCTGATGCTACAGCTCTGAAATGGAATTTGTTCATTAGCTCTACATTATTCAAGACTGCAAAAAGAAGACATTTTGACAATTCCAAACTCAATTAGGCATCAACTGCTCTCCTGGCAGAAACCTGGCAGGTATCTTCCACTCAGGGAGTTTGGATAGCATTATTTACAATTTATTCCTTAGGGAATGCCCTACAAAAAAAGAAGTCTGATTGTCACCATAACTTATGTACTAACCTCATAATTCTCTACCAGACAGCTCAATCGTACACCTTTCATTTAATTAGATGGCGATATACTGCTGCTTAAATGGCAGCCACTCACCATTCAGCTCTCACAAAACAAGGCAAAGAGTGTGCACATTGGTAATATTATGCTACCTAAAGCAACAACTTGTATGAAGATTACTTATATCCATAGGTGAATATTGAAAAAGGCAAAGTCAATAGTATAATTGTTTTGAAAACTGATTTAAACTAAAATTTTCCCAACTTTTCAATGTATAGATACACTGAATTACAATTATGACTTTGTTCCTTATGCCACTGACCATTATTTTATTTGAATGCTTGAGGGTTTTCCTTGGACTCTGTGTATAACAAACCTAATTGATCTGAGTTGTCCTTGGAGCCATATAAAATGTCCTTTTTTAGTCATTGCATAAAATTGAAGTTGAGAGGTTTTTTAATATCACTTACATGAAAAATAATTTGAAAAGAAACTGCCAGTTGTGTTTGACAAATGATATTTTAGAAAACTGCCTAGTAGTGTATTTCCATCATTGGATTTCATGGCAGTAGCACTGATAGGGTTAAATTTTAGAAACTAGTTAAATTCTTTTTATTTGTGCAGATTTGACTTATTATTCCATTTCTTTCCTTTTAGTCTTACTTTAATTCATTAGATGCAGTAATATCTCCCTTGTCTGTGACAATTTCCATTAATATCTCAAAGGCAGCTATTAAGTCTCATTACAAGAAAAGATTATAGAAGGATACTGCACACAATAACAGAGAAGATGAAGACAATAGTCACATTTTCATTTGTTCCTTTGTTCTTAAGATGCAAATCACACGACAAATGATGCTTTTTCTAGCCAGATTTTCTCAGTTTTTACTTTCAAAGCTTAAGGGAAAGAAAAAATCTCCACGACTAAATAAATTCTAGTATCTGGATTATTCCCTTCTCAAAATGCAACAAAGAGACATACCTGCTGTCAGAAATTTGCCACACTTATGACTCTCAAAATCTCATTGTCAGGAAATTCACAAAAAAACTACCAGAGTTTCATTCATTTACATAAGTTATTCATAAGAATTAACTGTGGGCTATAATGAAGCTAATTAGTGGTTGTTGCAGGGGCACATTATCAGGTATTCATTATTACCAACAATAGTCCATCATTCCATCAAAATACTTAAAACATCGATTCTTAGACAATTATCTAAACATGTCCATGGAAAATTATGTCTGAGTGAAACTCAGTCAACCCCCCCCCCCCCCAAGAAATCAACCGTTCACAGGTTTTTATAGATTTATTTAAAATAAACATATCGGTGACCTTTATAAGAGATGTAACATCTAGGTTCCTGTGTTAATATTTTTTCTATTTAAAAGATATTAAAATATTGGCCACAATTATAAAACATCAGCACCAAATGAATTAATTTTTACTTACAGCTGGAAAGTCATAGAATAAGGAGTATATTCAAGTCAGAGATTTCACTCTGAAGTCTAAAGACAAAGCAGATTTATCCTTCTTTCTCTTCCTTTTGAACTTCATTCTCAATTGTAATCAATAAGGATAAAGATGTAATAAGTCGCTTTGTATATTTCTCACCACTCCATAAATAAATTTGGAATTCTATTACTAGAATTTCTAAATCATGAAAAGAAAACTTTAAAACATCATCCCTTGTATTCTCTAGTAGTGATGAGAAATTATGCAGCCAGCGGAAATTAAATGTTTTTGAGTTTCTGTGTTGAAAATTCACAAAAAGAAATAAGATCGCCCATAGTCACTTGGCCTTCCTTTGTCTTAGAAGAGTGTCTCTTCCACTTTGCCCTCGGGTCGCCATCTCCTCATTCACTGCCCTGGTTCATTCTCTTGAATTTGCAATAAGGCTCCCAACTTCCCTACCCCTCTTTGCTCTCATCCTTCAAAATGTAATTTCCCAAAGAACAGTTAGCATTTGCTGCTTGTTCTTTCTAACTACACGTTATCTCATCTACCATTTGCTGCCTGGTCTTGTTTGCATCATTTGTCCACAGGCGCTCACTTGCTGATTTGGATTAGATTGGTATTCAGATGACCAAATTCAAGCACATCGGGCCCCTGTGTTCCCTTTTTACCGCACGGCAGAGGTGACTGGCTGTCTCTTTTCTTGTGTGACACCAGGGTACTCTTCTCATTCCAATCTTCAGCATCACCAATTGTTTTTCTTGCCCTGTGCTGAAATTTACTTGTAGTTTGGTTTACAGAGGTTTCAAACGTTACACTTCTTTCCTTAGTAATTCAGTCCACACTTTCTACCAACTTTAAATATATCTAGATGTATTTCCCAACTGCCTGCTGAATCTATCTGAGTATATCAAAGTGTTATTTAAAGAACCCATTTTTGCATAAGATGTTAATAGATATTCCAAGATTATAAATATATATAATGTGTAACTAGAAATAAGTGTATATATACATAATGATCTATATATCTATACTTCAATGTAGATATATATCACTCTAGCAATATATCTATATTATAAAAATGGATAAAATAATATGTTTAGAGATTCTGATTTTGTAAAACCTCTAGTCATCACCATTGTAAAGAACTAATAGTGAGAAATAGTATACAGAATTCTACATGCCATGAGAGAGAGGGATAGGATTTCCCTCTCTCCCTCTCTTTCCCTATTAATTTACCTTTATCTAGCTATGTACATATTCCTCAACCATTGTATAAAATGTTCTTTAGATGTCTGTTAGGCATCTATCACTATTTTAAAACATCTTTCTTTATTCAACTCAGACTAATTCCATCATGTTATCTCTCACGAGTTTCGAATGGTATCTCCTGCTTGACTTCCCTGGAATGTGTCCATAATTCATCCCTTTAAATTTAAATTATAAATTAATTGTCTTATTCTTTATCCCACAGTATCCAAATTATGAACTATAAATAGCAGGAGCTCAACAATACTGACCGAATATAAAATCTACATTCTTTTTCAGAGTTTATCACATTTTGCTTGGTATTAAAGTAAACTACAGGCACATTATTTACTCACTACTTGACTTGAACTTTCATAAGAACAGTCAACAGGCATATTCATATTTTCTTTTTGTGTTCCTCACAAGCCCAACAGAATTTCCTGTGCTAAGATTCTTAATACATGCTCATTTAATTCAGTTGCTAATGGAGTAATTAGCCAGTAAATCCAAGCTAAGTTACTCCTAAAAAATAGACAACTATAGTGATGTGATGTGATGTGATATAGTGCTGTTGGAATATCACAGGATAATTAGTCTTCTTAACAAAGCCATTGTGATAGAAAGTGTTTCTCAATAGTATCCCACATACATACACCTGCCAAATGTGGTCTATTTTGAAACTTTTATAATAATTTATTTCTATTGAATTTTAAGTAAATTATCCTATACATACTAAATTTTCTAAACATTGGGTACTATAACCCTACTGTTGTTCAATTCCCATCTTATATACTCTGTGTTAGTTCAAATTCATAGATAGTCTTTCAATTCCAGACACTAATCTTCAGAGAATGAGAAGCAGAAATTATATTATAAAATCACATCTACCACCTGCAAAGATCTAACAGGACCAAATGAACCTCTAAGAGAAAAGTGAGAAAATTCACAGTGTTTAAGGTTGTAAAAAACTTAACATACATACTTTAAATAAAATCTTTTGTACCAGAAATAGAAATGATTAGTAGATATTGATTATCCTCTTCTATAAAGAGGTTATAAAGAGATACCTCCCTTAAATATAGTAACAAGAAGACAATGCAAAAGCTACTCAATCTGAAACAGTTAATTAATCTAACGTAGTATGAAAGAAATCAACTGCAAAACAAAATGAAATTGTTAATTAGAATAAAGTTATTTTTTCAACTTTTCATTGCTATTACTCATGCTAGTTATTAAAAATTAGCAATATTCAATTATTTACTTTCAAAAGTCTATTCCCTATTCACTCCTAACTTTTAGCCCATCATACGTAGATGAGCCTCTTCTCAAAATACTTTCTAAAGAAGTACCTATAGAAGTCATATTTGCAGCAATAGAAATATTCATTCAAACCTCTGAAAGTTACCTTGGTAGGCATCTCCTTTCATCAACATCCTTCAAATTTGCTTTGCTTTGGTTTCCCAAAAAAGTAATCCTTATTAGAAGTATGTAATTATTTTTTTAAGTTCAGGTTAATATGGGGGCACATACTATTAGGTAACATAAATTTCCTTTGTAAGGTTAGAGTCCACAATGTGGTTGAGTCCTTCACCCAGGAAGTGTGCCACAAACCCACACAGTGTACCTGCTGGGTAGGTCTCAACCCAAAGAAAAGAGCCAAGTCCTCTTATCTGCAAATACTTATGATGATAACAAAGACTACATACAGAATATACTTAATTTTGTAGTTTCTGTGACAACTGGGCATGGAATACACTATTGAAAAAAATCAAATTCATCTCAGACTTACTTACCTTGGTCTGTTCTCTTACTTTTTCTTATTCCTATTCTTCCACCCTCTCACCCCTTACCCAAATTTCTAAGTATAGCAAAAATACCTTCTCTCTGATTTTCCTTCAGTATAGGACACTGGCAGAAAGACAATTAATAGGCGTCAACATTTATGAGCACATGGTTGGCATTTTTGTGTGAAAAATAATAAAACTTATTTTAAACATCTGACACTAAGGCATCTTTTGCATAAAACCAAGATAACTTTATAAAATAAGCCTATATCAGCACCCTCAATGAGAGCAAAATCTCTAGAGAGCAGCCCAACACCCAAAATAGATTACTCCAGGAATGGGGAGTCAAATGAATGGTGGAAGGATTAGTGCTTTCTGTAACTTGGTAAGAGCGTGACAGTATCAGAACTCTGTTTAATATGGTATGATCTTTCCCTAGAAGGGAGCAAAGAAAGATTGTATTCCATCAAGGGGGATTGTAAAGCTATAAATTACATTGTGTCACAGTCAGTGGTATTAAATACCAAGTTTTTAATTAGCTGTCTTAATTTTATTTTCTTGCTAAGACATACTTCTAAAATAGTCAAAAGGCACTTTTTAGTGAAAACCTGTCTTTTCAGGCATTAAATCAAATAAGAAATATTCAAGCACTACCAACATAATATATGATTTGGCAGTGGAAAAAGCTAAATTATTAGTAAGATAAGAAATAATTCATATTTATATGATAACTGTTTCTAATGTATTATATTAAACAAAAAATGTAACAGCTATCCAACATGTTCTGACTCTGAGAATTCTTTGCAGAAATCTTACAGAAAGAAGTCGGAAAATAGGATTCACCGAATGTATTATAAGAACAGGCACCACCTGGGCACACAAATCTAATCTCCTGCTTACCATAACACTTTGGAGTTGCTTAAGTTTATATAAATTGGGAGAAAGTAACTGCATTGAAATCGCTTGTCTTGAAACTGTCTTGGAATCAGCTCCACCACTCGATTGCCGGAAGAATTTTCTCTCTGTGACCTTTTTGGGTTGTATAAATGAATTTATACCATCAAACTACATTCTTGAAGCTCTTGAACACAACACTGCAAAAAGACAAATGAGAAACTGTACACATACTAAAATCATGTAACAGACTTGAGGCAATTCCTCCCCCATCTTCCCAGAGCTACCCAGTCTTCCGACCTTGGTGATTATTATGTTCTTGCTTTTCATTTTAGTTTTTGTACATACACACACACATATACACATATATATATATATATATATATATATATATATATATATATAAAATGGTGTGCAGTTTTAAGTTGAGAAGAACTTTATGGCCACCGTGTGGCTGCACACACACGTATGTACACAAACACATACAATTACACATATATGTAATATATGTATATATATTGTGTATATTATATATGTGTAATATATGTGTATATATATATATACACACACACACAAACAAACACATTTGCTATGGTTTCAATTTTTGTGCTTCCCAACAATTTACATGTTGAAATCCTAACCTTCAGATGATAGTACTGGAACCTAAGCCCTTTGGTAGGTGATTAGATTATTGGGGCAGCAGCCTCAGGCTGGGGATCAGAGGCCCTAGAAAGGAGCCCCAAGGCAGCAAACCAGCCTCTTCCCCCAAGTGAAAACACAGAGACAAGGTCCTGTCTGGGATCCAGGAAAGGGGCTCTCACTACACACTGAAGCTGCCCTTTAGATCCTAGACTTCCCAGCATCCGGAACTGTGAGAAAATTTTGTTTATAAGCTGACCCGATCATGGTATTTTGTTATATAAACCCAAAGACTAAGACAATTTGTGTGTGTGTGTGTGTGTGTGTGTGTGTGTGTGTGTGTGTGTGTGATCTGTGTTCCTGAAAGATGCAGTGGTTTTGAACAATATCTAAATAGTATCATAAAACCAAACAAATAAATAGTATCACATAATGGGTTGTTTGTACTTTATTTCTTTTTCACAACATTTGTGGTTTTCACCTAGGTTTAACTTATAATTCTAGCTCTCATATTTAACATGAGTTCCATAATATTCCTTCTAGGGACTATACTACAGATTGAACATCTATTCTTCCGCTAGCGTACATTTTACTTCTTCTAGTTTGAAGTTATTCATGTGAAAATTCACGTGCCGGTCTCCTGGTGTACATTACTAGCATTTCTCTAGGATACATGGCAAG
This sequence comes from Loris lydekkerianus, assembly GCA_963574355.1. NCBI lineage: Eukaryota > Metazoa > Chordata > Mammalia > Primates > Lorisidae > Loris > Loris lydekkerianus. The sequence goes on from CAUYPK010139075.1 coordinate 12,357, forward strand.
GACGAATATTACTAAGTTTTACCAAAGTTTTTCCATTATGTTTAAGAAATCCTTTGATGTCATGGGATGAAAGCACTATTATTCCTAATTATTTCCTGAAATCTGGTAGCTTTGCCTTTCACATGTATACTTTTAATCTATTAGCACTTGATTTTTTAATGTAGGTCTGGGTACCATTTCGTTTCTTTCACACAAATACTTACATGTTAGTCAATGTTTTCATAGTAATATTATTGAGCCTTTTCTGAGGTTATTTTATGTCTTCAATATCACATAGGTGTGTACCACTTAGCTCTTCCACTCTTCCATGGTACACCTTTACGCAGATTCATATTTCTTACGCTTGGACTACATCCTTGAAAATTATCTTTAGCTGAGTACAATGATGGGCTCATTTTTATTTTGCAGTCATTTTTAAAAGAGACTTTGGATATTGTAGGATTTGAGGTTGGGAAACTTCCACTAAAAGTAGAAGGCTGACATTTACTTGTAACTTTCAGTTGTCCATCCGAGTCTAACTTCTTTGAAGTTAATTTATCTTTTCTGACTGTTTTCAGCATCTCTTTTCTTGAGTATTCTGTAGTATGCTTTGATGTATCTAGGTGTAGACTGATTTTTATATTTCTAGCTTCGGATGTTGGTATTCTTTAGTTTATATAATGTAGAATATATTTGAAAGCTCTTCAACTATAACAATTCTATCACATACTTTTTCTTCTTTCTGGAGTTCTGATTAGATAAGTTTTAGAATGTCTTGCTACACTCTCATCTGTTAACCTCTCTTTTAGATTTTCTTTATTTTTCTACATTCTGATTGCTTTCTCTTAACCCATCATCCAGAACACTCCAATTATATTTAACTTACTCTTAAGCAGAACATCGTAATTTTTGAATTTCAATTATTTCATTCTTACAACTTCTAAAATTCTCTTGGACTACTTTAAAAATTTCTGAGTGATTTTCACAGTTTCCTCTTCCCTGGTTATATTTTATGGTTTTTCTTTTAAATTTTAACAGAGTAAGCATAGTTATTTTATAATCTGGGTCTAAAAATTTCCATCTGAAATGTTTACAGGTTAGTTTATGATGTACTTCTTTCCACGTAATCTAGATTTAGAGCTTTTTATTTATTTATTTATTTTCCCTTGAACTGCTTTGTTAGTTTACAAAATTATGTGGGCCAGTTAAATGTTCCTTCCTCTAGAAGGAACGTGAGTGTGCTTATGCCTAGCCCTTGAAGTCCAGGGATCCTTTTAAATGTGTGACCTGAGATATTTTTGCACCATTCAGGTAATAGTAGTTTTTGGTCCCCATCCAGGCAATGACTGGCTAGTTGGCATTACAATGCCTTGTAGATTTCCTTCCTTTCTTCTCTTGTCCTAACTAAATTAATTTCCTGCATAAGGAGGAGAGAGCAGGAGAGAGCTTTACATTTCCTGCACACTTACTTTGAGAAGGTAGCCTTTAGGGTCCTGCCTTAAGCAGGGAGACAGATGTAAGACCCCACGTGGAATGGGTCACGGCTTTTGTTTTTATCTTCTTCCCACAAGCCCTTGGGAAAATAGATCCCAGTTTTTCCTAGTTTCACAAACACCCTCAGAACAAAAAAAGATGCAGTATTCATCTGACCCCTCAAATTCTTTCCTCCACGTAAATTTTAGCCTATTTCTTTCCCTTATTATTTGATACTATTACGAATATGTTCAAAAATATCTTTGCCAGTATTTTTAATAGTTTTCACAGGAGTTTGCCCACATACTTACAGAATTAAAAACGTACATTATGTTTATGTATGTATGTGTGAATAATATATATACGCATACATATATAAAATGCATTTATAAATTAATAAGGGCCCTATGAATAAAAGATATTATCCAAAAAGTTACAAAAATGAGAGGAAGGAAAGAAGAGACTAAGGAAGGAATAAAGAAAGGGAGAGAGGAGAGAAGGAGAGGAAGGAAGGAAGGAAGGAAGGAAAAAAGGAAGGAAGGGAGGGAGGAAAGAAGGAAGGAAGGAAGGAAAATAGGAAGGAAGGGCAAGCAAATGGACCAAATCTAAAATAAATGCTTAGCTTTGCACATTATTAAAGCAATGCAATATAAAAAATAAACAACATGTATGCACAAGATGGCAACAATTAAAAAGTGAGGAAATAGGCACTCTTGTATTCTTTCAGAGGTGTCCATTGATACAGTTTTACGAATAAAATATAAAATAACTAACACACTATTAAATATATTCAAATGTTTACCTACCTTCCTATATTTTAGTAATTTATCTTAATATACTATTACCCAAGCAAAAGATACATACATCAAAATACATTTGTAGCAATGTTTAATAGAAAAAAATATGCAAAAAACTTAAATGCACACATAGGTGCATTTCCTAATCTGAGAATTCAAAATTTGAAGTGCTTTAAAATCCAAACCTTTTTGACACCATAAGTGGAAAATTCCGCATCTAACCACATGTGACAAGTTACAATTAAACACCATCAAAATTTTGTTTCATGCATGAAATTATTAAAAATACTGTATAAAATTACATTAAGACTTTGTGCACATGGTGTATGTGAAACATCAGTGAACTTCTTGCTTAGACTGGGGTCCCCATCATCCCCAAGATATTTTATCACATATATGCAAATATTACAAACTCTGAAAAAATCAGAAATCTGAAACAACCCTACTCTCATTATTTCAAATCATGGATATTCAATGTGTAATTACATATATTATGGCACTGATTATGCATAAAATAGAAATTAATGTAAACTCTAGTAAATATAAATTATCTAACTATGTTTGAATATAGAAAATTCCTCAAATAGACTGAGATTTAAAAAAAAAAAATAGCACGATGCAATATGTACAAGTGGCCTCATTTAAAAAATATTCTGCGACAACACATAAAAATCTGTTAATGGTGGAAATGTGTGCAAGTCAGATCAGGCATCTGGTGGGAAGAAAATACCTCCTCACACTAAACACATCTATACTTTATGAATGTGTTCACCATGGACATGTTTTATTACATTTGTAATAAAAATCCATTGGAAGAAATACCAGAAATGTATGTAATATTGAACACACAGGAATGTTCACTGTAGTTATAAACTAAAAACATTGGAAAAAGTCTACTTTAAGTAAATTACATTTCACCTCTTGTATATCATGCTATCACTAATTATGTTTTCATTTTTTTTCAGGATAAACTAAAAATGCTGATATGAGGAAATGTGAAAATCCAGTGTACGTGCTCATTTATGTACCATATGACTGATATGAAAATACGAGAGGAAGTGCATGCACAATTATTGAAAAAGAAAACCCCAAATTCTTAGCAATCTTTCCGGGTGGGAGCATTTTTAATTTTTATTTCGTCCTTTATATTTTTCTCTATTTTTCGGAGTTTTGTCTAGGCAATGTTCTGTAATTCAATAATCTAAAGAAAACAAAACTGAAAATTATTAAGCATTTGTTTATAAAGATAATTTAGAGCCACAATAGAGGACTCAAGAAAAAGTTAGTTCTCTTAAAAAGCATCACTTTTTTATGTTTCAACCTTTATAAAAGTATACAAATAAAAGTAAAATGAAAAGTGAATTTACAAAAAAAAAAAAAAAAAAAATGAAAATGAAAGAAAAATGAAGTTGCATCAAAGAACCTCCGATACGCAAACTCCAGAGGATGCAAAGGCCTGAGCTGGGAACAGTGATGTTCATTCACTCTGAATTATGATCCACGTGATGATGTTGTGACACAAGCATCAGAAAGCCATTCAGTGATCAGAATGAACACCTGGAAAGATGTGTATGTGCCAGGCCTACTAAAGGGAATAACAAATAATAACTGATAATCATCATTTTGAAAAAGAATGATGCATGATTCTTTAAAAGAACGATATGGATAATTGTTTTCTCTCTGCCCCAGGGAGAGGATGATGAATTTGAGAACTACCAAATTCACACAGTAGATTTTTTTCCCAGATGTGTGTTATGACAGACAGATAAGTGTGATGACCCTACTCCCTTTCAGCTATTAAAAAATGAAGAAGGGTGGGCGGCGCCTGTGGCTCACGGAGTAAGGACGCTAGCCCCATATGCCAGAGGTAGCGGGTTCAAACTCAGCCCCAGCCAAAAAAATGCAAAAAAAAAAAAAAAAAAAAAAAAGAAGAATTAGAAGTCGACGGGAAAAGAAAATTTATATATGTTGAAGTGTTGAAGTACACACCAATTAGTCAGAAAGTTCTTGTGGATTTTTACCCACAAGGCAATCACAATTAGGAGAGTAGTTCAATCATACTGTGACGCAGCACATTGACGGCTCACATGGTGTATCCTCATTCTACCCAGAAATATCACAGTCCTGGTTTCTGGTTTGTGATTGTGCAGTCTGTTCTGTACAGAAGAAATATAGCTAGGTGCTCGCAAAATATGTTTTAGTTTCCCCCTCCTGCCCCGGTGAGAGAAAGCCCCCAAATTAAACCCCTTTACTCATCATTTTTCATCACAAGAACTAATAAGTACGACCAGGCAAAGTTAGATTTAACCATTAAACAGCAAGTTTTCCAAAATATTTTCATCTAAAGCTGTGAGTAAATACAAGCATGCATAATTTTTCTAGTGTTAAAAAAAAGCTCTCTTCTTCAATATTTTTTTGCACCTAGTTATTTTACATGAATATTCATATGAACCATCTTTAATCATAGCTTTTTTGACAGCTCAATTGCTTGCATGCAGAGAAATTCTTTGAAGTTTAATGTTTATACTCATTACCTGCTTCAGGGAAGTTTTAAGACAATAAACATATATCCACCTGAGAATAAAATGTCTATCTTCCATGTGAAGAGGGCTCCAAGAGTATTTGAGAGCAGAAGGTTCCTTATAGGAGCAAACCTCAGAGCTTCCTGACCCAGGTTGTTAAGTCTTTAGAGATCCGTTTCCTTGCTCCCCAGGAAGGAATTTTCTAATGTCAGGCATGCCTGCATCCAAAATTCACAGCCCATAGGTAAATACTAAGGCTTTATATAATTTTCTTGACAACATGGAAATAGCTTATATTTCTCATGTATTTTCTATGACAAATACCCTCCAGATTTCAATTCATTATTTATTTACTCTGCCTTTTTGCATTATGTACTTTTGCTACTCTGAAATATTTCGAATAATTTAACATAGGGCACAATTACTTTTTTAGCCTATTCATAATTGCATTCTCCAATATAAATTCCCTTTGCCTCAGATACTCAGTAAAAGTTTTGTAATAAATGAGTTCATGAATAAATCAAAGTTTGTGAGATTAATTAATTAATTAGTAATAAATGAAGGGGAATTTTGAGGTAATGGAAGATATCAATATTACTCTTCATTCAGGGACTTCAGATGTAAGAAAAATACAGTAGAATCTAGTTAGTGTAATCATTGACAATATACATATTTAAAACATGTATAGAACTTAAAAGAGAAAATAAAATTATTAGATTCAGTGATCACTTTTTCCTCCTACAGTGAATTTTTGCAAATGACTCACTACGACACATCTTCATTGGGAAGAAAATGAGTTTTAGAATTTTGAAAATGATGGGTGCATGAAATAAATAGTCCTTATAAATATTTACATAGCACTTAACTATTTAGTAGATAACTGTTTTAATAACCTAAAACCCCAATTTGTGTATAGGTGTGTGTATATATATATATGTGTGTGTGTGTGTGTGTGTGTGTGCATGTGTATACATATATATATATTTTAGAACCATCATGACTCCACCATATGATAATATAAAACAATGTATTTGTATATATTCCACTTGCTCTTATTGTAGTTATTATATTTGATTATCAAAATGTTTATTTTAAAATATGTATACCTAAAATGCTCTGCAAATATGTATAATAAAATGTAGTGGACCTTGAATATTGAATGTTTGTGTTGTCAAACACTGTAGTCCAAGATAAGAATAACATATAAAAGAGCTCCATAATTCAGTCTCGTTATCCTTAGAAGAGAAGGAAATGAAACTAAGAATAATTTAAAGATGTTTATTAAGAAAACTTATCTGTGAGTATAATTTTTGAATGTCTGAAGGTCTTCTTACTTGTATCTATAAAGCAAATTCAGTTAACATTTAAAGTTTAGAATTTTCTTATAGGATTTAAAAAATTATTACTTATAATTATTTTAGTCAATAGAGTAGAATGAGAAAGAGCTAAACTTACGTGTTAATTTGATTGATAGTTTTGAAAATAACTCCTTAATCAAATAGTTTTAATTTCTTAAGTTGGGAAGATTATTGTTTTATCTTGGTATTACTTGACTATTTTCCTTTTTTTGACATTCAACAATATTTTTCCATACAAAGGAAAAGAAGGGAAAGTTGGCAGCTAGCATTCTACAGCAAGATTCAATATTTTACTGTCTTTGCAAACAAACTGTCCTGGGACCCAGGTTGCCAAATGGTCGAGCTGCACATTGTACCTAGTTCCCAGGTATCTAAAATATATTCACAGCTTGTAATGTTAGACTCCTAGTATCATGATAAACGAAGACTGTTTCACATATGGGTAACCAAATACTTTAGAGAATATTAGGAAAGAAAAGAAGCCAGCACCTTATCAGGCAGGGAGGTTATTTGACATTTTCAGAAGTGAAAACGATTTCACGTTATAGAAGGCTCCTTGATTATAAAATATTATTCTCATATATCACCGTCAGTGGTTTATTGTTAAGGGAAAAGTAGAGATAATTTGTGGCTTTATTGTGAATATTTTGGATTTATTGAAGGGTCTTCCTTAGAACCACATTAAGACTCTGTTCTTGACTCTTACCTTTGAAAAAGAAAGCTGTTTCCTCTAGCCAACGAAAGATCATGCTGATTAACGCAGACCCTAAATGATAACAGTAAACCCAGCTGGATTTCACTTCAGAATCTCAGTACAGGTAGCCCTTTGTTCATGTGACTTGCACCAACTGTTCTTAACTCTGGGAGAAACAAAGACAAAATCAGCCTTAACACAGCAGAAACCTCATGGGAATCTACAGACTCCCTCAAACTCACACGTACTTGGATCTGAAAAAAGGAAAAAACTCATTTGGATGAACAGGCTGTGCTGTTTTAGCTTAGGCAATAATTTCTCCAGCATCAAGAAAAAAAAAAAATACTATTGAAAATGATTGATTAAACACTGAAAAGGAGGAAAAAGATGGAAAACATTTCTTCTGCCACAAAGATTTTACTTTATTTGCAGTTTTAACAGAACACTATACTTTAGTTTTGCCCTCCCAAAAGCATAATTGTTGTCCCTTTCGTCATATCATGAATGAGTATTTAGTAATAATAATGTTGGCTTAATGCTGTGTAGCCAAAAGTTGAAGCTGATTTAATCAGACTTTGTGCCTTAGCTCCTCAGGGCACTGTACATAGCCCCTAGCACAATCCTAAACCATAATTATCATTAACAAGATGATAGCTAGCAAAGCAAAGAGACACTCTTAGAGACTGAACTTAAACAATCTGGTTTAGTGGCTTCTGTCCTTGACATATAAACCACTCACAAGTAATAAATAGGTTAACAGCTGACACAAGAGGAGTAACTTTTATTACTATGCCAACCATATTAACACAGCAGTTTCAGATACTTTCAGAAAGTGACTTCAAGTGACATGGAAGATAAAAATCCTCTCTGTTCAAAGGTAATAATATGGGTAGATTGACCATTCTGATATGAAATAAGTCAGCTTAGATGTCCTCTAAAACTACAATGGATTAGAATCAAATTTTCTGAAATCAATAATTATTATTATATCTCTAGCCCTGATTATACCTGTCAAATGGAAAAGCTTCCACCAATATTAATACCCTGAGAACAGCTATTGTCTGTAAGGAACTCCTGCGTATCATATGGTCCTTGTATAAAGTTTAAAGGCTTTTTAATCTCTTAAAGTGTTAAAAGGTAGTTTCCTGCTACAGGAAACTATTTTTAAGCCATCTAGTTAAAAACGTAAGAACTGTTTTTGTTTCTGTACTCTATCCAGTGCTTATGTGAACGTTGTCTGACCTACTCACCTGCAAATAAATTGCATAATTTAGCTCTAAAGTTAAAGAAAATCCCTTTTCATGCAATGCTACAAATTCTTCTGCAAATAAATAATAATACCTTTGCTAACTTAATATTTATGACAAGAGGTGAACATTTTAGCCTTAAAACCTCAATTATTTGATATTTCAGAATGGAACTGCAAATCTTCTTAATACATATTTATTTAATTTGCATCAGGTAACCTCTTTAGCTCATTAATCTAGATTGAAAATTCAGATAAATTTGAACTCAATTTACTGTCTTTTTTCCCCCAAATGCTTAAAATTGACATTCACCTGGAAAAATTATTTTTCTTTTTGTTTACACATGTGGTATCGAGAAAAATATTTCTGGTTATGAATTAAGCAGGGAAGAGTGTGCATCTTTTCTGGGGCTTCTAAACTCAGTAAGTATTTTCTGGTGCTTCTAAACTCAGTAAGTACAGGTATCTGTTACTCTACTGTGTAGCAATTTTTGTGTTTATATTTTGCATCACAGGTGTCATAAGTAACAGCATGTGGTAATAGGAAACTACAGGTCACAGGCTGAATTTTTTCTTAATAAGCACAGGAAAAAAAAAAAAAAAACCAAGGCACAAATGGCCACATTCCATGAGGGAAGTTTCCAGAGTTGAGAAAGAAGCATTCCCTGTACCCAGCAGGTGGTGGAGTTCATACCTGGCAAGGCTCTGCGCATTTTAATAAGAACTCTATATAATAAGGTGTTTGTTTTCTTAAAGTTGAGGCAATTGGGAAATAAAACCAGACACTAGAAAATGATTTGATTCAATCATTTTTAAGGTCTAAAATTTTTCTCCTCTAAATTTCAATGTAAATGGAGAGGGTTCTTTCCCAGTGTATGAAAGTATAAATGTGATGCTTCCATACTTACGCTTCACTAAGAGTTATAATTTTTGGTGATTTACATAGTATATATATCAATGATTGTTTTAATGCCATACAATGTAAAATACATGGTATTGTATAATATAATTGTATACCATACAATTTCAAAATGTAGTGAATTAGTAGTTTTAATCCTATATAGTTTAGAGTCATCTATTTTCAAGTTAAAGCATTATTGGGATTTCTTATTATTAATTCAAACCTACTTTGAGAATCGGTATTTTTATTTGAAAAATGACTTATTGACTATTTCATATGTAAAACAAATATTCAGGAATGTAACCCTGAATGTAAATATTCAGGGTAACGTGAAAGGCCGTTCAAATGACCAACCACGAGTTGCTGCCCTTGGGCGCCATGTTCCCTACACAAGCCTCCTTAAATTTATCCTTCAAATGGTGATGAGAAGAAAAACTCAAGTTCTAACTAGAAACAAGACTACTTTTTAATTCACAAAATATTAATACTGAAAGATAAGAGCTTTTAATAGGTTAGGGTTGGTTTTAAGTTTGTCTTTATAAACTGGCATTTTCCTTCAACACATTTATTGTCACATAGATAGAAACTTTGCTCTTTCTAATTCAATTCCATACCCATCTTCCTTTTTTGCATTTCTTTTGATTTTTACAATTTGGCAAATAATCCAACTTTGCATGTACAACTTTAGACTGTTGTCTAAATGTCTTTATGTGTTTGCAAAGATTCTTGTCAGCCTGAATCACCATCGTTCCTGAGGACTACTAAAATCTATTAGCTTTGAATCTCTGAATATCTATCACAAAATTATTCAAACATACGACTGAGGTTTTAAATGTATCAAAGGCTATGATTGATTATACTTTATAAAAACCCTTTTTTATAGGATGGAGAGAAAATGGATGGGTATATCATTATAGTGTATATTATATTACACGTGTACAAATTATATCACAATGATTTAAGTATCAATTGTGCACAGTGACAGTGGTAAACTGAATACGGAAGCACCACTATATATCACATGTACATACATAAAATCACATTAAAAATACATATCCAAACATATGCAAAAGCAGTTCATGACATTGGAAATGAAAGTATAAGCATTCAGACAGATTACAGTTCAAACGTAGATTTATCAAGGACTAGTTCTTTAGCTTGAATCCTTTACTTCAACTATCTCAGCCTAAATCTCCTTCCTTCTAAATTGGGAACAATAATAATTATATCAAGATATTTGGAAGAATTAAATAATAAAATCTATGTAAACGCCGAAGTCTGCACCTTCACATAGTAGGGAATCACTATTATTATTAAATACATTATTATTCATGTAATTTGTTCATGTAATTTTGCAGCACATGAAAATAATAATCAAAAATTATTGTTTCCTCAGCAATTAATAGACCAAACACTCCCATCAAATATACCATTCAATATGAATGGGTAAAAAGCACTTGACTATAGTTGGAAGCCAGAAGGTTCACTATTTTATTCCCAGATCCTTAATAAAATGTTTTAGACTTTGAGTCTTTATTAACCTGCCATATTTTAAAATAGCATTAATCTTATGAAATTAAAAATAAATAACAGAGGGGAGAGAGGAAAGATAATCAGTCAGTACATTAAAAGAAAAAACCTGAAGTGGTTGATCTAGCTCTCTTATAATAAAATATAATGTTTATTTTGTTACTGAATTTTGCACTTTCTGACTCCGTGTTTTATAGGACCTATCTGTTCATATGAAGATGGAATCCCCGTTCTTTTTTTTTTTTTAATTATTCTTGATAACATCCTCAAAGCTTTTAAATGCAACATCAGCAGCTCATGACCAAATATAAACTTAGGAGGCTGCAGCTTTATCAGACAACTTTATTCTATACTGGTTAAATTGTCTACATAATCCATATCCTACAGATAACGTTCAGTTTACTTTTGGCAAGTTGTAAATCTGAAAAGAGTAAAAGAGATAATTTAAAAGAAAATGGAAGTAATGATAAGGGTCTTGCATAAAATCCTAAGTATGCTGCATCTGCACTGTGCCCTGTAAATACATATATTTGTCCTAACTTCATTTAGAAAATGCTATGTGCAAAAAATAGCATAGCCTGCACAAATGATTGTTCACCAATATCTCATGTAGTTCCTGCTTTCCTAAGACATTGCTTTAGACCAATTTAAATACAGTATCTAATTACTAACTGCAAAATGTTATCTTTATAAAGTATCATACTTACTTTTTTGTGCTCAGACAGGCAAAATGGTTATCATTTGGCAAAATCATAGTACTTGAGTTAGAACAGGCTGACTACATCTGTCAAAAATCAATAAAAACTAAATAAAGTATCTAAAAACATTCAGAAGCCTCCAAACAATACTATGTTATGATTATATGAAATTTCCTATATAGTCTGTCGAATATTCACATAAACATACACTTTCTCTTAGGAAGTCCAGCTCCTGTTTGAATGGAGAAGGATACTTTCCTTTACTCGAGGCCATTTTTAATCTCTCAATAAGACAGACATGAGCTGAAAATTTTCTTTATTTCTGTGTTGTCACACCTGTGAAAGCTTTTCCCAAACCTGTTTTAAGTCTTCTCTTTCTTATGATGTGACAGAGGAAAAGAGAAAGACTAGTAAATGACCTTTGAAAAAAGTGACTTTTGTTTTATAAAATGCCAGCAGACCATCAATGTAAATTAATAGCTTTCTACTATGCATGTATCACAAAGAGACAATTTCTTCACTCCATCTTTGCCCTGGCCTCCATCCACCATGGTTTGGCTGATTTCTTGGTTGTGTGAGGATAAACCTCAGCATGTCCCCATGGCTTCATGTAGTGTTAGAAAACAAATGCCTTGGCGAGGGTAGAGACATCACAACATCTGCTTTCTGTATCATACACAATATTTTCTTTCTTAAGAACAACTGACTGCATTGTAATAATTTGTTTTGACAGTACTTACATATAAATATTGTGTTAAATATTTTAGTCATGATAGAGACGGACATATGGGTACAGTTGTGTGGGTCTTGTCTAATTACATGTATTATATGATTTGCTATTGTTGGGGACCATCTTCCATTCATTTAATAAGGCTTTTGCAAATTGGCAGATAGCATTTGGGCTAAAATACACACAGGATATTTGCAATGAAAAAGAAAAAAAACTCTTCTGCCTTTTCTCTCGTGTAGAGCAATTTGTCAAGTAATTAGCCAACCTAATTAAATTTTTGTAGCACTAATCAAACGAATATGCTAAAATTTTCTTTGCACAGCCAGTTTGCTGTCTGCTTGCATTTTACTTGATGGTTTGAAAGGGGCCCTACTCTGTCTGCCACTCCACTTAATAACCTAATTTGCATTTTATATTGGTAAATCAAATTAGGCACCAGTGGCTTTTAGTATGATTGACTGTGGTCAGGCCTGTTCAGATGGGACTTTTTCACAGAAAATTAGGCACATTTTAATATGACGGAGGCTGTGCTTTCCGTGTTCAGCAAACTGCATTCACTCAGCTAATTAAAAGGCTCCCCTCCCCCCACATGATAGATTTATCCAGCTGGTGTGTCCATTTTCTTTTGTACAATTTCTTGATGGAAGTTTTTATTCTTAAATATAATAAGATTGTCTAAGCAACACTTCAAACCAATTTGTATGAAACACATAAACAACACTTTGTCAGAAACGGATGACTTAGAGAGGTGGGTGCATCTGTGTGTAAATACAGGTTCATGTGAGGCCTTGCAGGGTTCAGCTTCTCTACTCAGCAACCTCAAACTATTAACTTATTGTCAATAGTAAACAATCCTGGTGCATTGTACAGTATTCCAAATTGAGGAAGACTTCCTGCTTTATTTGTTTTAGTTGTAAGAAAACTATTTGCATTTTTAATGAGAAAAAATATGAAATAAATGCAAGCTTAAAACCTCTCTCTACTCAATAAAAACAAGATTCATTCTTTGGAGCTGAAAACATGTTATCATAAATGAGTGTTATTTCCAGTGTACAAATGGAGAAAATGACACATGGAAAGATTAAGTGACTTGTCCATTAATATGAGCAGAAAAGAGATTTGATTCTGGTTCTTTTTATCTTCCCTGTGCGCTTTTTCAAATGCCTTTACATGTACTCTAACACCAACCACTTTATTTCCTCAAGGATGTTTTCATTATCTCATTGAAAAAAGTGACAAATTCTCTTGGAATTTTAGACTCTATTATACTAAATAAAATTATTTATCCATGCATTTCTCACCGTTTTTAAATGCAGTGGTAGGATTGTCAAGCTAGTTTTAGATTTCTCTGATGGTACTGTACATACTTAACAGCAGCAACAACAGAATATGCTAATTTAGCATAGGGTTAGCATATCCTAATGGTGCTGCCTCACCGTGACTGGACCTATGCTTGGTATAAGGAGAACATTTAAAAATTGACAGAACTAATGGTCCAAATAACAAATTAACTCGAATCAACAGCAAATGAGTAAGGAACTTCCTTAACACACTTGTGGAACAACATCCTTTAGCTTGACACTTCTTTACAGTCAATCTTGCAGCCATAGTAGCTTTGGAAAGGGCTAGAAGAATGACATGCACATTAAGTGCCCTAAGAGTGAACAACAAAAATAGACCTGAAACCTACAAAGAGAACGTGCTGTGCTGCCTCACTGTGACTGGACCAGCACTTTCCTAACAAGTTTGAGGGAAGTGCACTGATTGATACCATCCTGCTGAGCATTAAGATAAATCTCTAATTAGAAAGGGAATTAAGATTATGAAAACGATGAAGTCAAACATGGCACCTGCCAGAAGGAACACTTGGATTTTCTGTTTCATTTTCATCAAGGTGATGGTGTGTATTTTCTGAAACCTCCATTCAGTGTATCACAAAAAAGGAAGGGAGTCCTAATTCTGAAAGAAAACTGAAGAAATTTTCTGACGGCCGTGGTTGGCCTGAAGGAAGGCTAAATTTCAAACTCCTAAGTCTCTGAGGCCTTCCACGGTATTGATTTCAAAAGTTCTAGCTAAAAACTCTATGGCCTTTTCCTCACTAGTGAAGAAGTGGTGGTTAACTATTTTTCTGATGACTTCACTTGAGAACTTAGACCTACCTGTCCTTCTAAGAAACCACACACCTCCACCTCCTCTATTCCGTCTCAGATGGTGTTAAATCTTTGAATGTCTTCTAAATTGTCAGTCTAACATCTGTTTAAAACATTCAGATCAAAATTGCATGTAATGCACTTAAATTTTCTGATCAGGAAAAGATAAATAACATCACACTATTTGACATCAGAGACATTTTAAAATGTCATATCATTAAATATATGTTCGATAACAATAAAACGTCTGTTTTTCTATAACTGTGACTCACAAAATTTCACGTTTTGTCTCTCAGAACTTATGAATATATCTGAACTTACTGGATATTAACCAACTCTGGAGTAAATATCTATGTATGTTTAAGGATTGTGATAATATATTCTTCTTCTTCTTTATGGCATTATAATTAGATTTTATTTTGTATACAAATCTAAAAATAGTTATTCCTTAATAGATGGATGAAGGTCATTTATAGTTGAAATAGCAATTTATCAAAGACATTTTGTTTCAGCTAAATTAAATAATTTTATATTTTCTATGTGTATCACTATAATTACTGTGAGTGGTTCACTGTGTGTTATGTTAAGTTTGTCCTTATATTTCTTTTGCTATATAGGAAGACTTGTGTTCTATACAAGTATAGAATAGTAATAGTATTCACTGTATTAATACTCATATATAATGTCTTTACTTCTCCAGTTAGAGGGTGACACAGCTGGTGACATTTACCCTTTTTTTTCTGACAGAATATTATGGGATACAAATGTTTTGGTTACATGAATTGTTTTGTACAGTTGGAATCAGTTACAAGTGTGCCCCTCAAGTAGATAGTGTGCTTTTTACCCTTAGGTGTGAATTTACCCTTCCCCTCCAACCCCCACCACCTGTTTGCTTCCCATTGAGTTTTACTACCAAACCTGCCTGTGGGTATTGATCCATTAGTTCCCACTTAACAGTGAGTACTTAACAGTGAGTGTGGTATTTGTTTTTCCCTTCTTGTGAAATTTCACTGAATAGAAATGTCTTCAGTTCCATCCAGGTTGTTACAAAAAGTATTAGTTCAACATTTTGAATGGCTGAGTAGTACTCCACGGTATACAGATACCGTATTTTGTTAATCCCGTACTTATGGGCACTTGGGTTGGTTCCACATCTTTGCAATTGCAAATTGTACTATAATAAACATTCAAGCGCATGTGCTTTTTGATAATATAACTTTTTTTTCCCCTTAGGTAAATACCAAGAGTGGGATTGGTAGATGAAATGATACAACTACATTTAGTTCTCTGAGGTATCTCCATATGATATACCATCCAGGTGTGATGGTAAGTGTGTTTAGATTTTTTTTAACTGCCATATTGTTTTCCAGATTTTCTGTACCATTTTACATTCTCATCAATAATATTTGAGAGATACAGTTTCCCCACATCTTCATCAGGATTTCATATTGTCACATTTTAAAAACTTGGTTATTGTTGTTGTTGTTTTGCTTTTCTTTTTGTTTTTGAGACACAATCTCACTATGTCACCCTCCATAGAGTGCTGTGGCGTCACAGCTCACAGCAACCTCAAACTCTTGGGCTTAATCGATTCTCTTGCCTCAGCCTCCCAAGTAGCTGGGATTATAGGCGCCTGCCACAATGCCTGGCTATTTTTTTGGTTGCAGTTGTTATTGTTGTTTAGCAGGCCCGGGCCAGTTTCAAACCCGCCATCCTGGGTGTACGTGGCCGGTGCCCTGTCCACTGAGCTATGGGCACCACTGAAAAGCTTAGTTGTTTTTACGTTGTATACTTACAATAGTCCCCTCCTATGCATGGCTTCTCTTTTTATGGCTTCAGTGACCAATGGCCAACTACATTCCAAAATTACTAAGTGAAAAAATCCAGAAATAAACAATTCATGATTTCTAAATTGTGTACCCTTTTGAGTAGTGCGATAAAATCTCATGCTGTTTTGTGCTATCCTGCCTGGGATAACAATTATTCTTTGTCCAGTTTATCCACACTTCAGACACTATCTTCCCAATCTGGTTATCAGATCAACTATCATAATATCACAGTGCTTGTGTTCAAATAACCCTTACATTACTAGAGTACGGAGAGTCCTGCTGCTGGCATACTGTTACAATTGTTCTGTTATTAGTTATTGTTAATCTCTTACTCTGCCTAATTTATCATAGCTATGTATGTACAGGAAAATATAATACCTTAGGGTTTGGTTTGTGGTTTCCATTATTCATCGTGGGTCGTGGAAGATATGTCCCCATGTGGGAGACAGGATGAGAGAGATGCCACATATTTCATTGTGTTGAGATACACATTTGTATTTTGTATTTCCCTAAAGTCTGATTTGTATTTCCCTAAAGTCTGATTTGTATTATTTTGATTTTGTGTTTCCCTAAAGTCTGATATTATTAAACATATTTTATTTTATTTTATTCTATTATATTTATTTATTTTTTGAGACCAAGTCTCACAATGTCACCCTCTGTAGAATGTCGTGGCGTCACAGCTCACAGCAACCTCAAACTCTTGGGCTTACGCAATTGTCTTGCCTCAGCCTCTCAAGTAGCTGGGACTACAGGCATCCACCACAATGCCCAGCTATGTTAAACAGATTTTAATATGTTTGTTTACCATTTATATATTCATGAAATGTCTCTTCATATCTCTTGAACATTTTCTAATTGCATTGTTTAATTTTTATTAAATTTGATAGACATTTTTATTAAATTTAAATTTATTAAATTTTATCAAATTTTATAGACGTTTGAGAATTATTCATACATTCTAGACATGATTCGCAAATATTTTTTCCTATTCTGGAGTCTGTCTTCTCATCTCTTTAACAGAGATTTTGCAGAGCAAAATGTTTAAATTTTGAAGAAGTCTAATACTTTGATTTTTTTTTTCTTTTTTGAATTTCACTTTTGGTATAATATCGGAAAATTCTTCTTCAAGTGCTAGTTCCCAAAGATTTTCATCTCAGTTTTACTCTATAAGCTTCATAGTTCTAGCTTTTACATTTAAACCTGTGATCTACTTTAAGGTCATATTTGTATAAGGTACAAAATTTAGATCAGGGTTCATTGTTTGCCATGGATATCCAATAACGTTAGCATCATTTATTGAAAAGACTGTTTCCTCCTGGAATTTACCTCACCCTCAGTGTCTCCCATTCAAGTACTAACCAGGCCCGACCCTGCTTAGCTTCTGAGATCAGATGAGATTGGGCGCGTTCAGGGTGGTATGGCCGTAGACTCACCCTCAGGGTCTCACGTAGCCTCTCTGTAGTCTTCAAGAATTCCTTCCCATTTTTACATCACATTCTGCTACAGTCAACATTTTATTTGGTGGCAAAAATTATAAAACCTTACTTCCCTGTCATTTCACTCTCTACGTACATTGAGAAATATACTGTTATAATTTTGCTTTAACTATTCAATATTACTAGGAAAATTTGCAAAGAGAAGGAAAATCAACTATATTTGTTCATATATTCACTGTTTTCGCTATTCTTTCTTCCTTCTTAATGTTCCAATTTTACCTCTTTGATCATTTCCTTTTCTATTTAATGAACCTTTATCTATTTTCCATAAATCTTCTTTATCTGAGATTGTTTGATTTCATCTTAATTTCTGAAGGATATTTTCACTGTATAAGAAATCTTGGTGGATGGGTTTTTCCTATTTGTAAAATGTCATAGTATGAGCTCCTTCTAGCATCATGATTTTTTTTTTTTAATTAAATCATAGCTATGTACATTGCTATGATCATACACTAGTTTCACAGACCAGTTGACACGTTTATATCACACTGGTTAACATAGCCTTCCTGGCAATTTCACAGTTAATTGTGTTAAGACATTTATATTCCACATTTACTAAGTTTCACATATACCATTGTAAGATCTGTCATTCAAATTGTTTTTCTTCTATAAATAAGAGGTCATTTTTCTTACTGCTTTAAAGATAGTTTCTATTTATTTCATTTAATTATGATGTGTTGGCATGGGTTTCTTTTTACACAATTGGTGTTTGGTCAATTTATTGGATCTGTAGATTTATGGCTTTTAGCAAATTGGTAAGTTTTTACTTACTATATATGTAAATACTTTTAAGCCCCACATTCCTTCTCTTCTCGCTCATGGTCTTTAATAGCAAGAATATTAGAGCACATAGAAAAGTTCTACAGGTGTTTAAGAAACTATTTTCTTTTCTTTTCAGGATACTTTCTCTCTGTTGTTTATATTGAATAATCTCTATTTTTCTATCTTCAAGTTCAGTAGTTTTTTTTTTTTCCTCTGCAACTTCCATTCTGTTTTTGAGGATTTTATTCCATTCATTGTGCTTTTCATTTCTAAAATTTCCTTTTGTTTCTTGAGATTTTCTATTTCTTTGCTGAGATTTCCTTTCCTTTCCTTTCCTTTCCTTTCCTTTCCTTTCCTTTTCTTTTCTTTTCTTTTCTTTTCTTTACTTTTCTAATTTGTTTCAGGTACCTGACGAAATACTTGAGCATTTTTGTGATGACTGCTTTGAAGTGCTTGTCAGACAGTACTATCACCTGTTCTGTCTCAATGTTGGTAACTACTGATTGTTTATTATCATTTCATTTGAGATTTTCCTTGTCTGTGTTATGATGAGTGAGTTTCAATTGAAGCTTATACATTTTGTGTATGTCAAAATCTCTGGCTCTTCCTTAAATATTTTGCTTTAGCAGAACTTTTTTGATAACACTGTGGCAAAAAAGTGTGGGAAGTGAGGAAGGCCAGTGAATTACTGCCAAGTGAATATAGAATTCCAAGTTTCCCTCTCAGCATCCATGAATAATCTCAGCTGGTTACTGTTGTAAAGATTGTGAGTCCAGGCTCCCCTGGAACCTCCAGTGATACGATCCTGTCTGTAAAGTGGAGAAGGTCCTCCTTACTTCTCATGTAGCTATAGCTGAATGGAAAAATGCCCTCCTCTCCGCAGAATGGTGGAGAAAGTCCTGACTCTCCACTCCTCCTTGCCTAAAACTTCACCAGCAAGGCAAAAGCATGGTACCCTGTACCCTCTGTTGGGAGTGGAAGTCTAGGATCAGTATGTGGTCTCTCCACTGATATTGTACTCCACCTTTCCATGCACTTTTGGAGTTGAGGGATAAGGATCTAATTTGACAGAGGAATTTTCATGTAGGACATAAGACTGATGATGTAATGAAAAGCTAAATCCCTTGTAGACAACTATAGGTAATAGCTGGAAGATCAAGAAAACATTTTGAGGAATCTTCCTGGGTCCTCTTACATCATCCACTATGGACAATAAGCAATTATTCTAGTAGTGGAACCATTACACTTAGATATGGATATAATCCATGAATAATAATGGACTCACTGGGTATTATTGAGTTAAAATAACTCCTTTTTTAAAACTTGAAACCCTTAAATGAATATTGCAAAATTGCACAATCACAAGAGTTAATTTCCTTGAGTTTACTGTTTAACTGACAAATAAGTAGACTTTGAAGTGCGATAGGAAAACAAGAGACGTTGAATCTGCATGAGGCATATGAAACATTAAAATACACAAAGTTAGATGGACGAGACAGAGACCTATCAAAGGAACAACATTGCTGAGAAGTATAAATGTCACTGAGTGGACTGGTGAAGTGAAACCATCACAGAGAGAAGGAAGAGTCTTCCTGATTTGACTGAGAATTAAGGATGAAGGCCTTTCCTCTTTTAGTTTATTTGAAAGATAACACAATTATCTGTAATCTATGTGAGACTCTTCTCTCATTTTGTTATTATTTTGTTCTTCATTACCAAAATCTACTTCCATTCCATGCACATTTCATTCTTGTTTGGTACAGGTTCCTGACAGTGCATGTATTACTAGGCAGTGTAATGCTGTCTTATATGTGGATGTGTTTTGTTTCCATACATGATATCAGGCTGAAAATGTACTATCCCCATGTTTTGCCAAACACTTTAAGATCTATTCGTTTTGCTGTATGTGTACCTAGTTTATTGGCTGTAACTCCTTCAAGACATACTGTTTGTTTGTAACTCTTTTTTGTTTATTCATTTTCATAGTGATAAATACCTGATTTTTTCCCCCTATATATTTACTAACACAAGAAAATGCAATGATTAGCTATGCAAAAATTTCTTTCAGGTTATGGCAAGTACTAAAATTTACTACTATTTGACTTTAGATTGTACCATAGATTATACCACATATGTATATTTAATTTTGCAAAATCTGTAAAATGCATTTCTTGAATTATGTCAGTTTATAAAGGCTGAGAGTACACAGAAATTATCTTTTCCTCTGTTGTAGCCAATATTAGCACTTTTTTTTAGTTTTCAGTAATTGGATGCACATAAATATCTATTTATTGTGGTGATTTACATTTATTTAACTGTGAGATTTATTATCTTTTCATATGTTATAATAGTTGTGAGTTATTTGGGTTTTTCTTCCCTATTCTTTTGGAATTTTTCTACTCATTTGCTTTATTCTTATTAATTTATATGATTGCTATTTTTATATTAAATATTTGTCAGTTTTAGAACAATGCAAATGTATTCTCACAGTCTATTATATTCTCAATGCTCTTCTTTTTTTAATCAAAGTCCTTATTTTTGATGTGGTCAATCTCTCATTTGTTTCTTGTATTTCTTTTTGGTGTCTCATTTAAGAAATCCTTTGCCACAGGTTCTAAGAATCTAAATCTTTAGTTTTACTTATTCACATCTAAGTTTTTAATTTACCTTCATTATGCCTCCTTTTTACATGTTGAAATTTATTTTTATTTTCTTTCTTTCTTTTTTTTTTTGAGACAGAATGTCATTTTGCAACCCTCAGTAGAGTGCTATGGTGTCACAGCTCACAGCAACCTCCAGCTCCTGGGCTCAGGCAATTCTCTTGCCTCAGCCTCCCAAGTAGCTGGGACTACAGGCGCCCACCACAATGCCTGGCTATTTTTTAGAGACAGGGGTCTCACACTTACTCAAGCTAGTCTTGAACCTCTGAGCTCAGGCAACCCCCCCACCTCAGCCTCCTAGAGTGCTAGGATTACACCGCTCCTGGCCTGAAATTTGTTTTTCTTATATAAGCTAGCTGTTCTGAATCATTAAATCTACAGCATTAAGGAAATTTTTAGTGGCAAAATAAAATAGAAAAACAGGCAATTGTGGAATGTTTTTTGAAGCAAAAACAGAAACTAACATATTAAAGTAACAGCAGCAAATAAAGGGGAAAACTTAGTTTATAATTTTCTGGATTACTGGCAGATAATTTCTATTCTAAGGAGCAAATACTTGTCCCTTTCCTTCTTCATACCACTCCACAAAAGATAGTTGCATCTTCAAGTTTTAGATGACAAAAAATAAGTATGCAAAGTCTTTGGTGAATTTGGATGATTCAGACAAAAAGAAAAACCTTTTTAGAAACTTCTATAATATTATCAGTATATTTTTCTTTTAAGAGATGATTTGGGTGTTTTACTTATTGAGACTACTTGCTTCATCTTTTAATTCTATTTATGTGATTCCAGACTCCGAGAAGAGACTTTTATGTGTCTGTTTGAGTAAACTTTCTAATACCTTAAATTTATCAACTGAAGACTGGCATTTTATTTCTAACTCAATTTCCCAGACATATTTTAGCCCTGCTAATAGAATTATTTACCTATATAGATCAAGCCTACAAGTCAGAAAGTTCATAAAAATCAGAAAATTCAAATAATATGATCTAACTATATACATTATTAGAAAGGGAAGTAGGGTAATTCTACATAATCAGGTTTTTAAACAGAAGATTGTATCTGAAATACACAGTAATGAGGAAAAAGTATTTTACTTCAATTATCTGAATAATTGGCTCCATTATTCCCCTTCTCTTTACTAGTATAGACTTGTCCTAGCACAAGAGAATAAATTTACGACAATAGAAAGAATTTTGAGCAAAGAAGTAGGATTTAAGAGATTTGAAAGAGTGTCATTAATTGAAATACTGCAATCCCCAAAGAGCTAAATCTTTTTAGAGTCTGCATTTTTTCTTCTTCCAAGACATAAGTATAACAAATTATTTCACTGCTTAAGGTAAGAGAAAATCCTCCCTAAATTTTAAAGTAAACTCAATTCAGTACTTAATAAAGTCAAGTGGAGAGCTGTCAATTTATAAATGTACTACTTTTATGAGGCATGTGGAAGAAAATGTGATGTAAAATTCACCCTGGCCACAAAACATTCCTTTTCTTGACTTTGGAGCTCACTAAAAGATTAATAACAATTTAAGTGTACTATGTAGCCCTGTCTTAAATCTGTATTTTGTTGTTGTTTTACATTAATTGTTTTACAGGGATTAAATGGAAGTATTTTTATTTACAAGTGAATATTTTGAAGCTACCACAATAATATTTACTGAATGAATAATATGTATAAAGCACACCCAGAAGAAAGGAAAGGAGGGGGAAAGGTCTCATTGTCTTGAAAAAAATATGATATGGTGGTGAGCATGGAAATAATAGAAAGGAAAGATCAAAGGCCATAGAGAAGAGAATTGCTTAAATTGCCTAAGGTGCCAACTTGGGAGTTGCGAATTGAAATATTTGAGTTATAGCATGTCTGATAAATTCTGCCACAGCTAAGCTTTGGATGTTAGAAAGTCTATCTTTGGTTAAACAATGAAATTACAAAATTCCACCAAAAAGATCACCTTTAAATTTCATTCCATCAGTGAAGTTCAAGGTTCAGTGTCTGACTGTTTCTGGAAACAGAGAAGGATGGATTTATAAAAGTTTATCTGTGCCAGGAAAAAATGGTATATAGGTTCTGGAGGAAAACTTGGTAGAGATGAGAAATATAAAACCTTAAGAAATGCCTCCTTTCAAGGAGGCAGTCATTTATAATTGAATTTTAGAAGAGATGGGGATTAGGTCTTGTTTATTTAAATTCTGGTGGTATTGGAGACCTTAAACATGAATTATGATTTCATTTGCCATCTCTCTAGATTTCAAGTTCTGCCACACAATACCAGTGGAAAATATATTTCCACACTGGCATAATCTCTTGAAGTTGTAGGTCAGGAAGTATCCCTCAGGCTAGATGATTTCCACCCTAGGAACTACTAAATGTACTTTTTACAATTTAGAATCCACTTTAGTGCTTCTAAATCTAAACAGACTACAGTCTCATCCTACACCCTTGGAGATTATTCAAACCAGGTTGATTGATTATCAATCTAACAAATGTAAATAGAGGGAAGGAAATAAAATGATTAACTATGAATTAAGGAACATGTATGTGAAAACTTGCTAAGAAAACTTGATCAAAAAGTTACACATGATTCATGAACCTAGACTTGCTATCTTTTTTAGATGTAATTTTTCCTGATCCCAGATGCAAACCACAGGGCTCTTTGACATTCATTCCAACATCAGAGTATTCTGACAGTCTTGACATTCTCCAAAAGATTTCTTCTACTACACAGTAGGATGTGTTTCCTGAGGATTTTCCAAAGTCATATTGAGCTACAGGCTCTGTGTTCAGCCCTGACTCTTTCTGTTAAACCACCCTTCTCAAGGCAAATCTTTTTCTATAAGCAACATATGCAAATGGATAGCCCACAGTTCACATCTGGTATACCTGTTCAGCAAGACAAGAGCACAGAAACCTGCTCGGATGAGCACACCTAACTTTTTTGGCTACAAAACCTGCCCTTTCACTATTATTATGGGTTGAACTGTGTCCCCCCAAAAAAAAGATAAGTTCAAATCCTAACTGCCAGTACATGTAAATGCAACTTTATTTGAAAAGGAAGTATTTGCGGATGTAAATGGTCAGGCAATGGAAGTATAAATGAAGTGGACGCTGATGAGGTCACACTGAGTTAGGTCGACCTTAAATCCATTGACTGGCGTCCTTGAGAGAAGAGAGACATTTAAAGACATAAAAGCTCAAGGAGGGAAGAAGAAGGACATATGAGAGCTGAAGAGAAGATTGAGAATATAGCCCAGAACCACCACAGTGGCCAGCAATACCCAGAAGCAATGAGCCTGTGAGGAGTGATTCTCCCTGGGAGCCTGCAGTGGGAGTGTGGTCTTGCAGACACCTTGATTTTAGACATCCAGCCTTCAGAACCGTGGAAGAATCAATTTATGTTGCTTTAAACCTAGATTTTGGTAATTTGTTGTGGCAACCCTCAGCAACTAATACGCCCACTTGCTTCAGGCATTTACTTTACTACATGACCCCTGTAAATATGTGAGTTTGTGAAAGAACTTAATCTCATTTATTAAGAACTTATTCTTTCCTAACTCCATGGAAACCCTACCCCTATAATTATTTTTATTTTTCTCTTTGTCTATTTAGACCTTTTATCTCTCTACTTTCTCCTGGAAAAGTTACATTCTTGTCTTCCAAAAAAAAGAAAGAAAGAAAGGAAGGAAGGAAGGAAGGAAGGAAGGAAGAAGGAATCCCTTCATTTAACCTTGCTGTCTCCATTGGCTGTGACCCCATTTCTTTCACTTGTTAGCTTGAGAATAGAAACATGACAACAACATACAACTATTATGCACCCGTGATAATTAAAAATAAAAGTGGAAATAAAGCATAAGAACTTAGACTTGAATATTGGTCTCCTGTATTACTTTGGACAACTTAGTGATTTTGAACAGTTTGTTTAAACTCTGAACTTCCAGTTGTTCAACTGTAAATTGGGGATGCCATCTAATTCTCAGTCTCACTAGGAGATTTAGAAATAACACAGTTTTTTTTTTTTTCTTCATTCTTTAATTACTCAAAGGAGTGATGTTACCAATTCACTGGGTACATATTGTAAAATTTCTCCTTGATACATTTACACTTAATTGATGGTGGAATGTTCCTCTTTATATTTAGTAATCTATCTTTTCTAAAATCAAATATGCCATGTATTAATATAGTCATCCCAGCTTTCTTTGAATTAATACCTATATGGTCTGTCTTTTTTGCATCTTTTCTCTTTCTGACCCTATTTTTTAAGTATGACTCTTGAGAGTAGCAGACAGATGTTGCTATTTTTAATCCAGTCTGGTAATCATAAAATTCCAACTGGAATAGTTAGGAATGAAAGAGAGAAGAAATTCTGCCTGACTGAGCCATTTTACAGTCTGAGTCCAGAGTCCCAAGAAGCAAGAAAGTTGGGGGTTTAAGTTCCAGTCTTTATCTAAGTCTGAAGGGAGATTGATGTTTCCACTTGAAGACAATCAGAGACAGAAAATATTCTGTCTTACTGAGCCATTTTCTTCTATGCAGACCACAATCAGTTTGGATGCAGGCCCCTCATATTATGGAGGACCCACAGCTTTCCACAGTCTATTACACCAAAGTTAATCGCATCCAGAAGCACCGTCACATACAAATGCAGAATAATGTTTAACAAAATATCCAAACAACCCACGGCCTAGTCCAACTGACAAATAAAATTAAGCATCACGGCTAGCATTTCCAAAGATCTCGTTTCCAGCAATGATACTACAGACGATTGAGAAAACAATCAATATAAACAAATGTTTATAGAGAGTAGAAAATGTGCTGATTTTCACTAGGTTAACAATTACTGTTAACAATAAGAAATTTATAACAGATAAATCTCTTTCTTCTGCGTTCATAATATACACACTAAAAAAAAAAATAATAAGGAGCTATCACACAGAAACTTACTTTATTCCCCTTTCAAGGAAAAAATGTTATCTAGTGAAAAACAACTTCATAGGTAGATGTTTATCTATACGTTCTTGCAATCTATTATTTTTAATTATATTCTATAAGCTCATAAAAATTGATTATTTGGATAAATCTCTGGTAACAAGGTCAAATACTGTAAAATTTCAGCAACTATGCCTAATTGTAATGGTCATTATTTATACATATAATACCTAATGTTCTTTATGGTAAGTAAAAATAAATATAAAATACTTGATAAAATATTTATTTTATCCCGAATTATCAATTTGTTCCACCATTTTCCCCAAGGAAGAACTTTTTACCATTAATAGCAATCTATTGTTATCTTTAGAAAACTCACCGAATATGTTGTTGAGAGGAGTTCTTCAGAGTACCAGCCCCCAAAACAAACAATGAGTATTTACCTAATTACTATGCTAGATGCAATGGGGAAAATTCATAAACATAACACAACTTTTTTCTTTAAGAATTACATTTGAATTAGAGATATAAAATTATAAACAAAAAATAAAATATGAGAGGATTTAAATAAAATTTATGCTTGCCAAAAATGAAATGTAATTAATGTTACTAAAGATTTATCAGTAATGAAGTTATATCATCTCTAAAAGGTTCTGTTTAGTGGTGATTAAAATGCACATCTGGTGAATTTGGAAGTGAGGAAGAAGATGGACTAGGGCATGGATTTGCAAACTATGGCCAATGACCAAATCCCGACTATGGCTCAGTTTCATGAAGTTGTGTTGGAAGCCAGCCACATTTATTTATGTACAGTCTTGGCTGCCTTTTTTCTACAATGGCAGAGTTGAGTGATTGCTACAGAGGTCATATGGGCCACAAAGCCTAAACTATTTACTTTCTAGACCTCTAAAGAAAAGAATCCCAAGCCCTGGACTAAAAAGAACACCAGTTTACATATGGATTATTGAATAGATGGATAGTTGAATAATGAACATGAACATATCATGTGATGATAGTGCATGCTACTGCTTATACGCACAGTTAAAGGGGGAACTTCTGAATCTAAGTGCAATTAAAGTGAGGTTTTTAGATGAGCATTTAATAGGATAAAATGAGGTTATACATTTCCTTTTTCTTTTTAGAGACAGAGTCTCACTTTATTGCACTTGGTAGAGTGACGTGGCATCACAGATCACAACAACCTCCAACTCCTGGACTTAGGTGATTTTCTTGTCTCAGCTTCCCAAGAAGCTGGGACTGTAGGTGCCTGCCACAACTCCCAGCTATTTTTTTTGTTGTTGCAGTTTGGCTGGGGCCGGGTTCGAACCCGCCACCCTCAGTATATGGGGCTGGCTCCCTACCCACTGAGCCACAGGTGCCACCCAACATTATACATTTCTTAAGCATTGCCCAGCATAGGGCATCTGTGTTTGTGGAAAATGCAGATACCGTATATACTCGAGTATAAACCGACTTTTTTCGGCACCAAATTTGTGCCAACTTCGGGTTTTTTGGCACAAATTTTGTGCCAGAAAAACTCGGCTTATACTCGAGTATATAGGGTATATAAAAAAATGAAGCACACAGTTCTTTCCTTGGGGTAACTTCATTTCATTTCAAATAAGAAAAGTATCTTGCTTTAATTAAAGAGAATAGTATATAACAAGATATAATAAAACTTTAACTATTTGGTACAAACCTAAGTACGATTGAACTTTTGGAAAAGCAACTTATTAAAACTTTGAAAAGAAAACAAAAATAGGAAGTCAGGAAAACTAACTGTTTGAAAATACATCCACCTCTGCACCAACGTGGATATCACATGCTATGCAATCTAAAATGCTTGCTTGAACCTAATAATATTCATATTAGTATAATGTGAACTGTTTTTAAGCAAAGCAGCAAAGTCTGAATAATTTTTCCAAAAACTGCTCCAGGTGGGATGTTTTATTTCTTAAGTTCATATCATCAACATTTCTTAGTCTTTTATGTGTCCTCAGGGAAACAAGACTTCTAGATACAGTAGTTTGCAAGCCTACATTGTTCAGTGCTTTATTTAATGCTTCCTTTAATAAGTCCAGTTTCTTCCTGTTCTGGTTTCTGTGCAATCACTGTAATGGGTAAAATTATGAACTTTATTCAGAATTTCCCATGAATTTGCAACTCTATACTATTTTCATATGAATATTGCCCTACTGCCTCTATTTGGTGGTTGGTTACTAAATGGGCATTTACAAATGCACTTTAAAAAATTACACAAAGGAGGGTGTAGAACTCTGTAAAAATTACCTCATAAATGATTGCATAATTAATGTTAGCTCTAATGGTGTGCTGTAACTTGCCTTGACTTACCATGCAGTACATTGCTGAAATACTCACTTTGCAATGATTTTCTACAAGGCATACTGGGCAATCACTTATGCCATTGTGCTCATTTGCTTGAATGTTAAGCAGCAGCATTGGCAAAACCATTGAATGGGATGAGGGGAACGAGAACTAGATGATAGCTATTGATTAATCAGTATACACAGATAATTAAGTTCTATAATGGTGCTTCACCTCATAACATATACCATGGATTTCAGTATCAAAAGTAAAAAGTTGAAGTATCTTATAGTGATGTGATTTTTATGATTATAAAAGTAACACATGTCCATTACATAGAATTTACAAAATTGTAAGTTGTAAAGAAACATACTAGAATACTATAACATATAATATCATTCATAAATGAATGCTGTTGTCATTAAGATTAATTTCCTTATGTCATTTTCTTATTAAAGTATGTAAATTTAAAGCTAGATCTAGAAATATAAACAAATAAAGATAAAACATTTTATTTTATAAAATTCAAAGTATGCTATGTATCTAATTTTATTTTGAATTTTCAGTTAACTTGTAACATCTTTGGTAATGTAATTTTTAATCAGCACACAACTTTGCAGTTTGGAGATAACATAATTTAGGATATTCCAATTTTCCAAAAAAAATACATAAAAAATTCTGAATTTTCTCTACCACCAAATCAAAGGTGCTTGCATATGTTTTCTTTTTTATAATAGCTAGGTATGTAATTCGCAAGCAAAAAAAAAAAAAATCACCCTTTTAAAGTATATAATTCAGAGATTATTAATATAGTTGCAGAATTGTACAATCATCACTATCTGATTTCAGGACAATATAATTACCTCCTAAAAAAGTATTTTATCTATTACCCATCATCCCTTATCAAACTCACCTCACCTCATCTTTACCCCAGAACCTGGCAATACTATTCTGCTTTCCGTTTCTATGAATTTGACCTTATCACTAAGGCTGTCATGTAATAGGACAGCTGTAAGAACCGCAAGTTTTAGGCCTTAAGGAGGAGTCATGAAAGAAGCAGAAGACAAAGAAAGAACTGGACACTAGAAAAAAATTTAGCTTCTGAAACTATAGCAAACAGTAAACACAACCTAACTCTTAGCCAGATAAATATAAAACTCCACACTAAACGCCCATTCACCTCACTTCCTTTGACTCATTACATTGTGTCTAGCTTTGAACAAAAAATTCTAAGGCATATTAAGAAACAAAATAAAATTCATCTGGAAGGGAAAGTAGCTATCAGAACCACAGTCAGAGATGACGGAGATTTTGGAATTATCAGAAATATGGGGATTTAAAAATAAGTATGATTCATATGCCAACAACTCTAATGGAAAAAGTAGGCACCATACAAGAATAAGTAAATTATGCAAGCACAGAGATAAAAACTGTAAGAAAGAATTAAATGAAAATGCTACATATCAAAAGCACTGGAAATAAATGGAAAATGTCTTTAATGAACTTATCAGTAAATGGGATGTAGCCATAGTAAAAAAAACAGTGAGGTTCAAAATATGTTAGTAGATGCTTCTCAAACTGAAGAAGAAAAAAATGAAAAAAATAGGAAAACAAAATCTTAAAAGAAACAGAACAGGGCTGGGTATGATAGCTCACAATTTATAATCTCAGGATGTGGGGAGGATTGTTTGAGGTCAAAAGTTTGAAACTAGCCTGGGCAACATCATGAGACCATCTACAAAATAAAAATAAAATAAAATAAAATTTAAGATTAGTTGGGCACAGTGGCACATGCTTGTAGTCCTAGATGCTTGGGAGGCTGAGGCAGGAAGATTACTTGGGCTCAGGAATTCAAGGTTACAGTGAGCTGTGATCACACCACTGCATTCCAACATGAGTGACAGAATGAGACCCTGCCTATAAAAATAATTTAAAAAAAACAAAGAGCTGAAGAACTTCAAGACAATTTAGGATAATTACAAACCATGTAAAATACATGTACACGTCAATGGAATACCAGGAGAAGACAGAGACTGTAGACAAGACCTAACTATGAGCTACCTACAAGGAGCCTGCTGTTTAGATATAAACAATCAGACAGATTAAAAGTGAAGAGATAAAGAAAGATATATCTTTTATGTCAATCAAAAGAAAACTGCTATGATATTTTAGACAATGCAGACTTTAGAGAATATTAAGGAGAATATTATCCGAGATAAAGAGAACACGTCTCCAAGAAGAACTGAAAGAAGAAAAAGATGCATCCACTAGTGTAGACAGAGGTTTCAACACAACCAGTAATTGGCAGATACAGTAAAATCAAAATCCGTAATAATATGGTTAAACAGAACAGCACAATTAATTAACAGGATAGGTGATAATTATAGAATACTTCACCCAACAGTAGAATATTATTCATTCTTCTTAAATTCACATGAAATATTCACTAAGATAGTATTCTGGGCAATGGAATGCATCATAATAAATTCAATACATAGAAATCATGTTATATATGCTCTCAGACCATGATGGAATTAAATTAGATCCCAATAGAAGAAAGATAACTAACTGGAAAAATTTCAAAATACTTTGAGATTAACAAACACTCTTCTAAATAATGAATGGTTAAAATAAATCTCAACAAAAAATTTTAAATATTTTGAATTATGAAAAATACAACTTATCAAAATTTGTGAGATGGAGTAAAAACAGTGCTTAGAGAGAAATTATAGCAATAATGAAAACTAATATAACAATAATTATAGCTTCCACTTTCTTTTTTTTATTATTATTATTAAATCACAGCTATGTACATTGGTATGATCATGGGGCATCATACACTAGTTTCACAGACCAGTTGATACATTTATATCACACTGGTTAACATAGCCTTCCTAAAAGAGCAAATTAAATCCAAAGTAAGCAGAAAAGTAATAATAATGATTAAAGCAGAATACAATAAAATTAAAGACAGGAAATCAAGTAGAGATTATCAATAAAACCAAGAGCTTTTCTTTGAAAAGATAAATATAATTGACAAAGTTAGAATGTTATCAAGCTACCCAAGGGGGGAAGAAAAAGAAGACAAAAATTATAAATATCAGTAATAGAGTTATGAATGCTCATCCCTTAAACATTAAAGTAGTAATAAGCATTATCAACTACTATATGCCCCACAAATTTGATAACTCAGATGAAATAGACCAATTTCTTGGAAGACACAGTCTATCAAAACACATAAAAGGAGAATTGACCATCTGAGTAGCCTATATCTACTAAAAAGGTTAACTCAATAATTAATAAACATCTAAAATGGAAAATGCTAGATTTAGATAGGTTTTCTAATAAATTCTACCAAACTTCATTTAATAAATTTTACCAATTCCCTAAAAAATATTCCAGAAAATAAAAGCCTAGAACAGTACTAAATTTATTCTATGAGGCCAAATTACCTTAATATAAAAACCAGACAAAGACATTAAAGAAAAGGAAAAGTACAGACCAATATGCCTTATGCATATGGATACAAAACCTCAATAAAGTAGCAAATGTATAAACGTAATTATAACTATGACCAAATGGGACATATCCCAGGTATTCAAGACTGGTTCAACATTTGTTATCAATTAATGTACTCCATGACATCAACATTCCAAAGAAGAAAAATCATATGATCATAACAATAGATGTATAAAAAGCATTTGACAAAATCCAACTCTCATTCCTGATTAAGTTACTTCCAGTAAACAAGAAATAGAGGGTGACTTCCTTAACTTGATAAAGAACATATACAGGGTAATATCAACAAGATGGCAGAACAGGACATATTCCCAAGACACCCATGTGGAAAACAAAACCAAATTAAATAATTTTGAAAAGGTAAAAGGAACAGTCTCACTTTGACTATCACCTGTCCTTCCTCAAGTTGGCCCAGTTTTTTATAGTGGAAAAGAGAACCAGACATGGACATCTGTTTTCCCAAGCATTTTGAGATACTGCTCAGAAAGCCCACCCTGATCTGAGCTTATAGGGAACACAGTGGATAATAGCACAGATAAGGGGGTTAGACAAAAATGCTGAGAGGAAGCACTACTCACAGCAACTTGTCTATGGATTTTGATGGGAGCTGAGGTACTGCTGGCAGAGAGAGCCCATCAAAGGTGCCAGTGCCATAGCCCACCTCCAAAGCTGAGCTCATCACTCTCAGAAGCACAGTGGAAATTTTAATCTGGCTTAAATGCCTTTTAATCTGGCTTCAATCTGTTTTAGATGACTAGACTCCATACCCACTCTCTAACCTCATCTCAAATCTCTGCCCAGGGAGGAAGACACAGAGTATTTCAGCAAAGTATAGGGGCTAGATAGATTTCTACCACTTGAACATTCAAACAGTGGCTCAGCTCGGTCTCAAAGATCATCCCAGGCGGGGGGAATCCCAATTATGTATATCTGCTAACCACAGAAGCTGGTCTCAATCATCCCTAATTTCAGAAACCAAATGATAGCCCTGTCCAATTGCAGAACTCAAATAGTACTCAAAAGCAGTACTGTCCAGGCAGGAAATAGGCTTTGTGTTCCTGTCTGATCAGAGGCAATCATAATGCTCAGCCAGCAATTTCACTTGATTACAGAGCTTAGTCAGGGGTTTCATTAGACAGGGGATCACACCCAGTGGCTCCATCTGACCTTAAAAGAAAGGCAGAAGCCTAGCTAGCTAAACAATCTTAAAGCAAGCTCTGCTTGCCTGGCTATTTTTTTTGTTTTTTAACCAACTGTCCCATCTACCTGTCCCAGATTAGACTTAATTGTGAAGGTTTATTTCTGCAAAAGAATGCCTGTAAAGAGGCAAGAAGAGTTAGATGTCTCCTCAGATGTGCCGACACCAACATAAGACACAAGAATAATGACAATTCAAAGAATCATGACACCACCAAAAAGAACCAATAAAGTTCTCACAATGGACTTTGAAATGGAGATATATGAAATGACTGGCAAAGAATTCAGAATAGTCTGCTGAAAGAAGTTCAGTGAACTATAAGAATTTGTGTATGTAAAATTAAATAAAATTTGGAAAATAAAACACAGAAAAAAAACAAGAAGTTTAATAAATGAAATAAAAAATAATTAACAAAAAACAAATAGAAATCCTAAAGATGAAGAACACAATGGCTGAACTGAAAAATTCAATAAAAAGTCTCTTTCTAGTTTATATTAGTTTATTGAGGACTCTGAAAATTCCTGTAATAAAATAAATTTGTTCAACTTTATTTATCCAAACTCTACTAGTTTTTTGTTGTTTTTTTTTATTTCAACTTAATATGAGGGTACAAATTTTTGGATTACAATGTTCTTATTTTCAAGGTAAAGATTTCCCAAGAGATGTGCTGAATACCTTGGCATTGTGTACATTAGATGAGATCCTGCCAATTCCCTCCCTTCTCCCTCCCATCACTCTCCTCCATCCCTTCTCCTCCCCTCTTCACTCTTCCCCCTTGTTAGACTATTTTTGTGTTTCATTATTCATATGAGCATGTAATTTTTTATATATTGGTTTCATATAAATATTGAGTACATTGGATATTTTGTTTCCATTCTTGTGATACTTTACTAAGAAGAATGTTTTTAATCATCATCCAGTAATCATAATAGCTGTAAAGTCTCCATCATTTCTTATGTTTGAACAGTATTCCATGGTATACATGTACCAAAATTTGTTAATCCATTCATGGGTTGATAGGCATTTGAGTTGCTTCCATGACTTGGCAATTATGAATTCAGCTGCAATAAATATTCTGGTACAAATGTCTTCATGGTAAAATGCTTTTTGTTGTTCTGGGTAGGTACCAAGTAATGGGATGGTGGGATCAAATGGAAAATCAACCTTGAGTTCTTTGAGAATTCTTCATACTTCTTTCCATAAAGGTTATATTAGTTTGCAAATCCCACCATCAGCGTAAAAGTGCTCCTCTCTCTCCACACCATGCCAGAAACGGACCAATACCTGAAAGCACACCACCTTCCTAAACTCAACCAGAAAGAATTAGAAATTCTGAATAGGCTTATATCAAGCACTGAAATAGAATCAACTATACAAAATCTCCCAAAAAAGAAAAGCCCTGGACAAAATGGTTTCACATCAGAATTCTACCAAACCTTCAAAGAGGAACAAAATAGTTTCAATATTGCATAATCTATTCCAAAGCATAGATAAGGAAGGAAGCCTCCCCAACACATTCTATGAAGCAAATATGACTCTGATCCTCAAATAAGGAAATTACCTAATGAAAAAAAGAAAACTATAGACCAATATAATTAATGAATAATGATGCAAAAATATTGAATAAGATCTTTAAAAGTTTTAATAGTAGATTTATTCAAACAGGAAAAACAATTAGTGAGCTTGAAAGCAGAACATTTGAAATTATTTCATCAGAGGAGACAAAAAATAATAATAAAGGATGAAGAAAATCTACTGGAATTATGGGACATCATGAAGAGACCTAAAGAAATAATTCCCAAACCTGGTGTAATATGCTTACACTCAGGTTCAAGAAGTAAAGAGTTCTCAAACTAAATTCAACAAAAAAAGAAGTTCACCAAGAATTAGGATTAATAAATGAATACAGCACAGTTGCCAGATACAAAATCAACAGACAAAAAGTAATGGCATTCCAGGCAGCACCTGTGGCTCAAAGGAGTAGGGCACCGGCCCCATATACCAGAGGTAGTGAGTTCAAACCCGGCCCCGGCCAAAAATTGCAAAAAAAAAAAAAAAAAGTAGTGGCATTCCTATACACTTCAATAAGCCATTCATTAAAAAATGAAGAAAAATTCCACTTACATTAGCTACAATAAAATATTTAGAAATAAATTTTACCAAGGAAATAGAAGATCTGTACATGAAAAACTATTAAGCATTGATGGAAAAATTGAAGAAGGCATAAGTAAATGAAAACATTCTCTGTTCATGAATCAGAAGAATTTATATTATTGGCTTGGCATCCGTAGCACAGTGTTTATGGCACCAGCCAAATACACCAAGGCTGGTGGGTTTGAATCAGGCCTGGACCAGCTAAACAACAATGACAACTGCAACAAAAATATAGCCGTGTGTTGTGGCAGGTGCCTGTAGTCCCAGCTACTTGGGAGACTGAGGCAAGAGAATCACTTAAGCCCAAGAGTTTGAGGTTGCTGTGAATTGTGATGCCACAGCACTTTACTGAGGGTGACAGCTTGAGACTCTATCTCAAAAAAAAAAAAAAAAAAGAAGAAGAAGAAGAAGAAGAAGAAGAATTTATATTATTAAATTGTTATTACTACCCCAAGCTATATAAAGATTCAATCCATATTAAAATTCCATTATAGTTTTTCACAGATAAAGAAAAAACAATACCAAAATTTATTTGAAACCCTAAAAAACCTCTAAGTAGCCAAGACAATCTTGAGGGAAAGAAAAAAATAACTGGAGGCATTACACTACATGACTTCAAACTATACTACAAAAATACTGTAATTATAACAGCATACTATGAAATGAAATATATATCTTTAATGATTTTATTTCTTCTATATCTGTAAAAAATGAAATACTTAAGTACAAATTTTAAAAAATACACAAAATCTGATGTGAACAACTATAAGCTCTACTGAAAGAAATTAAAGATCTGCAGAAATGGACAGTTATAACATGTTTGTGCTTAGAAAAATTCAACGTTGTTAAGATGTCAGTCCTTCCCAGTTTGATCAACACATTCACACTATCCCAGTCAAAATCTCAGAACTTTATTTTATGGATATTAACAAACTATTTCTGAAAATTATACAAAAACACAAAAAACCCAGAAAAGTCAATACAGTATCAAAGAGGAGCAATGTCAGAGAACTGAGTGTATGTTATTTCAAGACATATAAAAACTGCAGTAATCAAGAGAGGATAATGTTGGTGAAAGAACACACACATAGATCAATGGGACACAGAGTTCCAGGGTTAGACCCACATACACATAAAATAAACAGATGTTTGACAAATGAGCAAAGATAATTTAATGGAAAAATAATACTATTTTTAACTAGATAAATGTGTTGGGAAAATTAGATGGCCACAGGCAAAAAAAAAAAAAAAAATCTAGACATTGGTCTGCGCCTGTGGCTCAAAGGAGTAAGGCGCCGGCCCCATATGCTGGAAGTGGAAGGTTCAAACCCAGTCTTGGCCAAAAACAAAACAAAACAAAAAAAAATAATAATAATCTAGACATTAAACTTTCAACTTTCACAAAAATTAAGTCAGAATGGATCCAAACCCAACTGTAAATCACAAAAACTATAATACTACTAGAAAACAACAGAGGAGAAATCTAGATGACTTCGGGTTTGGCAATTGATTTTTGGATACAATACCAAAGATACAAGCCATCAAAGAAAAAAGTAAGTTGGGCTTCATTCAAATTAAAGACTTCTCTGCAAAACATATTATTAAGAAAATAAAATGACAAGTCACAGATTAAAAGAAAATATTTTTAAAACACATACCTGATAAAGAACTGTCATCCAAAATGTATAAGTACACTTAAAACTCAACAAATAGGAAAAAAAAAAAAAAATCTGTTTAAAAAGTAGGCAAAAGCCCTGAACAGAGACACCTTACCAAAGAAGATATACAGATCACAAAGAAGTAGATGAAAAGATGTTCAACATCATATGTCAATAGGAAATTGATATTTTAAAAGATACCATTGTATACCTACCATAATGGCTACTACTACGGCTATGATTCGTAACATTGGCACCACCAATCTTCTGAAGCAGCAGAAATTCTCAAATATTGGTGGGAATGCAAAACAAAACATGTTTTGGAAGGCAATTTGGCAGTTTCTTAAAAGCTAAACATTGTCTTACCATGCAATCTAGTAATTTTGTTCCTATTTACCCAAATTAGTGGAAAACTTACATCCACATAAAGACTTAACCACTTATGTTTATAGCAGCTTTATTCATAATTGACAAAAATTGAAAGCAAACAAGTTGTCTTTCAATAGGTAAATGGAGAAACAAACATTAATAAATCCATACAATGGCATACTGTTATTCAGCAAGAATAAATGAGCTATCAAACCTTGAAAACATGGAGGAACTTGAAATGAATATTGTAACATAAAAGAAACAATCCAAATAGGCTACATACCATATTTGTCCAATTATATGACATTCTGAAAAAGGCAAAACTATAGAAACAGTAAAAATGTCAGTGACTGCCAGGGATTTGTGGAAAAGGGATGAATAGGTGAGCATATGAGATTTTCAGGACAGAGAAACTATTGTTTAATACTGTAGTGGCAGATAAATGACATTATGCACATACCATAGAACTATGAAGCACAAAGTAAACATAATGTAAATTATGGATGTTTGTTAATAATAATGTTTCTATAGTGCCCCCTCAGTTGTAATGAAATCACCACCCTAATGTAAAATGTTAAAGAAAAAGACAAGAGAAACATGGAGAAATATGTAGGATAACTGCATTTCTTGCTCCATTTTTCTGTAAACTTAAAACTTCTCTAAAACTAAAGTCTATTAATTTTTTAAAAATGTATATTTAAAAATAACATTTCCCAATTCAATTGCCTGTGCACTATTGTTGAAAGTCGGTTGAACACAGATGCATGGTTTACTTTCTGGACTCTTAATTCTATTTCGTTAATCTATGTATCTGTCTTATGCCTTCAGCATACTACCTAGATTATCATTTCCTTATCGTAGGTTTGAAATGGAGATGTCTTTTAAGACTGTTACGGCGATTCCAGATCCCTTGAAAATCCACATAAATTTTATCATCAGCATGCCAGTTTTAGAAAAGTCAGGTGGGATTCTGATAAGGTTTGCGGTGAGTCTGTAAATCATTTGGGAAATTTTGACATCTTAACAGAATTACATCTTATGATTCATGAGCGTAAGTGACTTTTCCATTTGTTTAGATCTTATTTAATTTTTTTCAACAATGTTTTGTAGCTTTCAAAATATTAGTTTTAAATTGTCTCGTTAAATTTAGCCCTAAGCATTTTAATTTTTGATGCTATTGTAAATAGAATTGTCTTCTCAATTTCATCTTTAGATTGTTTATTACAGTTATATGGAAATAGAACTTATTTCTGTATATTGATCTTGTATGCTGCAATATTGCTGAATTAATTAGTGAATAATATTTTAGTTAATTTTTGAATTTTCTTTAGAAGAAATAATAATATTATAAGTAGAAACAGTTTTACTTCTTTTTTTCTAATCTGAATACTTTTTTTCCCCTTGCATAATTGACCTGACTAGAACCTCCAGTGCAAGGTTGAATGAAAGTTGTGAGAGTGAACACCTTTCTGTTCAAATGTGTTCAAATTCCTTGGAGGAATTTATCTAGTCTTTCACCACTGAGCATGTTTGCTGTGGATTCTTCATACACATCATTATGTTTTGTTTCTACAGATATGATGTATTACAGTAATTGATTTTTAGATGTAAATACAACCTTGGCTTTCTGGAATAAATCCCAGTTGGTTATGGTGTATAATTCATTTTATATGTTTCTGGATTCAGAACATGTTTTGAGGATTTTTCATCCATATTCATAAATATATTACTCAATTGTTTTATTTTCTTTATTTATTTATCTGTCCTCATGGAATGAGATGGGAAAGTTTTCCCTCCTCTAGATTTTGAAAGAGTTGGTGAAGAATTGGTGTAGATTCTTCTTCTGCTGTTTGGTGCAGCTCACCAGTAAAGCCATCTGTACCTGAGATTTTTTTTTTTTCTGTGGGTAATGTTTTGATTATTAGTTCAATATCTTAACTTTTTCTGTAAGTAAGGATATTAAAGCTGATTTTTTATTTTTGAATCAGTTTTGCTCTTTCCTGTCTTTCTAGGAATTTCCATTTCATCCTCCTTTTCTAAGTTATTGGCATTTAAGTGTCTATGGTATTCCTTTGTAATTCTTTTTATTTCTATCAAGTTGGTAGTAATGTCCTCTCTTTCATTTTTTTTCCTAGTACCTAGTACCAAAGTACTAGAAAAGTTTTCTCTCTTTTGGTCAGTCTAGATAAAGGTTTAGCATTTTTATTGTGTTTTTTAATTTTCAAATAAGTAGCTTGGGTTTCATTTATTTCCTTTTTTTTCCCATTCTCTATTTCACTTCGCCACTCTGACCTTTACTATTCTTTTCCTCTGCTTGCTCTCCATTTAGTTTGCTATTTCTTTTTTAGTGTCTTAATATGTAAAGTTGGGTTCTTGAATTGAAATCTTTCTTTTTCTTTAGTATTGGCATAGAGAGCTGAAATTTCTCTCTAAGGATTCCCATAAGTTTTGGTATGTTGTGTCTTCACTTTAATTCATTTGAAAATATTGCCTAAATTACCTGTGATTTTTTTCTTTGATCAACTGAAATTTTGGAGTGTGATTTTGCATATTTGTGAGTTTCTCACATTTTTCTTTGCTTACTGATTTTTTATTTCATTTTACTTTTGTTGGAAAACATATATTGTATTATCTAAACATTGTATTATCTAAAAATAAAGTCTATTAATTTCTAACAATTGAGAATTGTTTTATGGCCTCCATATGATCTCTCCTGAAGAATGCCTCATGTGCACTGGAAGGAATGTGTATTTGGCTTTGTTAGAGTTTTGTAGAGATTTCTGTTAAGTCTAATTGATGTATAGTGCTATTCAACTTTTCTATTTTCCAGCTGGTCTTTTTAAAGTAGGGTATTATACACACACACACACACACACACACATGTGCGTGCCCAAGCTCTAACTGCTGACTTACCTGTTTCTTCATTTCTGTCGTATTTGATGCTCTGATTTTAAGTGTGGATCTGTAGTTGTTATATCTTCCTGGTGGATTGAACTGCTCATCCTCATGAAAGTTTGTTATAGTTCTAATAACATTTTTGTTCTAAATTTTGTCTGCTGAAGTACATCTACACTTTTCTTGTGATTTCTGTTTGCACTATAGATGTTTTTTCATACTTTTACTTTTATTCTGTTTGTGTCTTCGAATCTAAAATGTGCGTATTCTGTTGGCAGACTACAATTAGGGGTTATTTTCATATACTCTGAGAATTTCTTCTTTTTGATTGTGTTATTGAATACGTTCATATTTCTGTTATTATTAATAGAGCTTGATTTATGTCTTATATTTCACTCTTTGTTTTCTGTGCCTTGTGTCTTTACCATTTCTGTATTCCTGCTTTACTACTTGCTTTTCACTAAGTGAACATGTTTCTTTTTTTTTTTTTTATTGTTGGGGTTTCATTGATGGTACAATAAACCAGATTACACTGAGTGCATTTTTCAGGTAAAGTCCCTCTTACAATCGTGTCTTGTGCCCAAAAGGTGTGGCACACACCAAAGCCCCACTCCCCTCCCTCCTTCCCTCTCTTTGCTCTTCCTTTCTGATTTCATTTTTTTTTTTTTTTTAAGCAGGAACTCAACTT
>CAUYPK010139076.1:0-13417 GCA_963574355.1 Loris lydekkerianus
CATTTTCATCACTCTGGTTAACATAGCCTTCCTGGCATTTTCTTAGTTATTGTGCTAAGACATTTACATTCCACATTTAATAAAATTTCATTTGCTGTAAGTTGTACACGAGAAAGTTAAGGATTGATAAAAGCAATAGTGATCAATGGTTATCAAACTATCACTTTACATACAGAGTTAGTGAGAACAGTATTTCCTCCTTGCACTATTCTATGAAGTTTGGCATTGAATATTTATATGCCAGGAAGTATTTGCCTGAAGCTTAAGGCCATATTGAGATCTAATATAAAATGAGCTAGATTTAACATATCAGCTACCTGTAAGAATTTCAGAGAGGAATGCAAGACAGTTATTCAGAAATAGCCAATGTGTGTTGGGGCCAGTAAAATCAGAATAATTTACTGCTTATGAGAAATGGGAGGAAGTGACTGAAGAAAATGGTCTTTTATTCTAAATTGATGGGATCCCTAAGTTGGAAGTAGTATATATATTTAACTTTGGTTGTCACAGTCATATAATCAGAGAGACATGGAGTTACTTGAGTAATTAAGGTGGTTAAATCATTTTATTTCAGGCTTCATTACCTTCCACTTTTAGGTGTTTGTCCAATATTAACTGAAATGTTCGCATCCATTTTATTAAAAGTTAAATGAACATTTAAAAGTCATCCTTAGCATAATAATAATTCATAGAGTTTTAAGAGATAATACGAAGAACAGATTTTAAAAGTGAACGTAGACTAAGGGTGTTCAGCACATTCTTCTTCTTCTGTTTTTTTCTTCTATAATTTAATGTTATTTGCCCATTGTACAAAGTTCCTAAATGAAGTCTTCTATAGTATCTATACAGCAACGAGTTATCACAATCAGAGAATTTCCACGTAAGTTTAGCAGACAAATAATAGGTTAATAGACACTTTCATGTAGCAATGGTTACTGTATTAATCAAGATGTAAATAGTTTACTAATTCTGGAAGTTAAAAACACAGGTAGAAACCCTCTTTGAATGAATTGTTTTGGGCAATGTAACACAAATAAGATATGGTATATAAACCTAATGTATGTTTAAATATCTATTGTATGTTGTATTTCCTGAAACGGATAGTAAAACGAACATGGAATACCTCATATCCCCTAGAGCTGTTCTGTATCCCAAAGTGCGGGGTGCCGGGGTCAGGACAGGTGTTATGAGCAGGATCTGATCATCGCCATGAAAAAGAAAGACCAGATATGGTTATTACAGAAACTGTGTCATTTCTACTAAAATGAGAAAATGCTGTTTTGACAAATGCGCAAGATGTTTCTCATGATAGTTAAAAACGAAAGTAAGTTGCTATATTTTTATCTTCTCTTAAAGACACTTTCCTTAGACATTAGTGTTTAGAGTTTTATCAGAGTTTACACTTTCTATATATTCTTTTCTATGTAGAAATAAGTATGTTCTTTTTCGTTCTCTGGTTTAATATTTCCTTCTGACACGTATTTATGGGGTCAACAGTATCTGCAATAGTGATCGACGATGTTCTTTTGGTTTATGAAGATTCCATCAATGGCGTCTCAATGGGTCGGCCATTAAATTCTTCCAAATTCCTGGCATTACTTTTCCTCAAGATTTCAAGGTGAGAAATACCTTTAATGCTTCAAAACTGAAGCACATGAGAAAGCAACAGTGACATTTTCCAAAAATAGAGGACTTGAGCAATCACAGGGACTTTCAACTTCCTTATTTGCTGCCCCCAAGCTGTGAGCAGAAAAACAAAACAGACAACTTTTTGAGATTTGTTTTCTAGAGCAACTAATCTACCAGGGAGAATAGAAATGCTTTTAATAGAGAGATAGCTACCACGTGTGAGAAGTTCATGTCAGAGGACAGTAAATACTCTATAATTAGGAAAAAATGCTACAATGACAGTATGTCTGAGGCTGTTCTTTACTTCTAAGTAGACACTAGTAAATTTCTTAGATAATCAAAACTCATTATTAATATTTTACTATAGTAATGTCTACTCTTGTTCTCAATTAGTGTGTAAGAACAAAACTGACTCAACATTAACACTCAAGTCCGCCCTAGTAACACGGCGGGGAGGACGTCTCCTGGGTGATGGTCTCAGAGGACTCTCGAGGCTGCGCTCTCTCCCCACCAGTGCAGCTGTCAGGTGAGAAGCACAGAAAAGACAGGCCTGGGGTGAGAGCACAGGCTATGGCTCCTGCAGCAGACTCTGACATCAACTTCAGATTCAATTTGCAAACTCTAAGAGCCGCTGCACCTCGGTTTAGCTGGTCAGTGCTTGCTCAAAGAGAATCACCCTGTGCATAAAATTATGTTTAAGCACATTGTCTATATGCTACCGCAAATGACCAATTTTGGAATGAAATGTCCTCTCCAAATGTCGCCAGTCATTACCAATGCAGGTGGGTTGGATGCCACTCCATGTGCCGTCAGCCTGGCAGATCCTTCGGGAAGACCCCACAAGTATGAATGGGGGTCTGCACTGGAAGAAGACTTCGGACTTGTAGGTGAAACTCTTCCCACTGAGCCGGCCCTCAGCAGGGGTCCCGGGGTCTCCACAGAACACAGCTGCGGAAAACAAGAAGGAGTCCAGTCTAAGGGCCCCTGCGCTGGGGCCACCCACCGAACTTGCTCCACCAGTGGCTGTTAAATCTTTAGGTTATGCTATGAAGACCCTGAAAGCAGACTGATAAGTGCCCAGGGCAGGGCAGTGTCTGGTTTGAGCTGGAACGACATCACTGTGTTCCCCAGACTGCCAGCTCAGCGTGTGCGGCGGTCATCGACCCTGCTGCCCCTGCGGCCAGCAGCACGCCTGCTGCGGGAACTCACGCAGACACCAAGGGACCTCGCCTCCACAATTGGGGTCACCGGCCCTGCTGCCCCCACTGCCCTGCGGGAACTCACGCAGACACTGAGGGACCTCGCCCTTCCACAATCAGGGTCACTGGCCCCGCTGTCCCCACTGCCCCCGCTGTCCCCGCTGCCCCCGCTGCCCTGTGGAAACTCACGCAGACACTGAGGGACCTCGCCCTTCCACAGTCAGGGTCACTGCCCCCGCTGTCCCCGCTGCCCCCGCTGCCCTGCGGAAACTCACGCAGACACTGAGGGACCTCGCCCTTCCACAGTCAGGGTCACTGCCCCCGCTGTCCCCACTGCCCCCACTGCCCTGCGGGAACTCACGCAGACACTGAGGGACCTCGCCCTTCCACAGTCAGGGTCACTGCCCCCGCTGTCCCCGCTGCCCCTGCTGCCCTGCGGGAACTCACGCAGACACTGAGGGACCTCGCCCTTCCACACTCCGGGCCCTTCGCAGGACAGGATGGCCGCGTGGGAGACCTGGTAGCCTTCGGCACAGCTGTAAC
The DNA here is from genome assembly GCA_963574355.1 of Loris lydekkerianus. Classification (NCBI taxonomy): domain Eukaryota; kingdom Metazoa; phylum Chordata; class Mammalia; order Primates; family Lorisidae; genus Loris; species Loris lydekkerianus. The sequence continues at coordinate 3,372 of CAUYPK010139076.1, forward strand.
TGACGCTGGAGCCCCAGTGGAAGTCGGTCCCCTCCACCTTTCCGTGCTGCACGTGAGGGGGTTGAGGACACAGGACAGCTAGTTCCAGAAAACAAACAAGATTAAACATTGCTGAGCACCCACCGCAGCTGTGGGGTTCAAACGGTTCACAGTCTAATTTTACCTGAATTACAAATGACATCTCCATAGGTATTTTTTTTTTTAACATACAATAATCACTAAAGGAGACAGTGTATATATATATATATAAAACTGCTCCAGCACTTCTTCATTAATTTAGATCAAGTATGTAAAAGCAAAGTCGAGTTAAAACATCACGCTAGGAAAAACAGGATTGAACCTGACAAGGCCAAGAAAAGAAGAAATATTCTTATTTAATTTGTGTCTTTTTATGGTGGTTACTGAGGATAATTCAAATGAAGACTTAGCCATATGATGTGAGTTTTTATACACAGATGGTAAGAATTTCTCCTGCCATCTGAATACTTTTTTTTAAAAAAAATATAAAATTTCCAGAAGACACAGTCTGTCCACTTATTTGCTGAATATACATATATATATATATATATATATATATATATATATATATATATATATATATATATATTTTTTTTTTTTTTTTTTTTTAAATGCCTGCATGGCTAAAGAAGATTCTGTAAAATTCCACTACAAGTGGTTATTTATCACAGCCCAGAGCCCCAAGTCTGCCTCACTGGTCCCTGGGGAGATGTGCCTGTTGGAGGGGGCTCCCCAGGTGCCCTGTTAGCCTTCCAGAAATGATACTGAGACACGAAACAGTGAGGGGGGGCGATCTAAAATACCCTGAAACCCTTATTCACTGAAAATTCAAGAGCTTCCTGGATTTTTGAGATGAATGGACATTTCCAATGGCGCTGTTGGGAGCAGAAGGCACAGGGGAACAGCCTTGCCTCCATCTGCTTAGTGTGTTTACACTGGTGCTTTCCCACTGACACACGCGAGCCACACAGGTGCACCCAGCTGGAAACGGGTCTTTCTCTGGCCACGCCACCTGTTCATTTATTCAATAAATAATTCCTCAGACTCCCCAATGATGCTTGAGGAACAGTCATGAGAAACAGGTTACCTAGAGTATCATGAGGGCAAATAGTAGGAGATAAGTTTAAAGATATCCATCCATCCATCCATCCATCCAGTGAGAGAGAGATCTCCAGTGTCACGGGGCCTTCCTGGCCATGACATTATTTTGAATTCAATGGGCAACAGAAGAATAAAGGCCTACAAAAGCATTGACATTGCCCTGGCCAGAACATTTCACTAGGATTTTCCATCACAAGCATTTGAATAGAACACTCCCAACACAACCTTGTGTGTTTTGTTAAACATTTATCTGGTGCCTGTTTGGTAGCAAGTGTCTTATTGATGATAATGAGCTCCTCCCACTCTACTGGGAGAGAAAGGAGGTCAAAGAAAACACCCAGACCAGACCGGAGGGGAGGTGAAGCAATGTCTCTGAGCATCTGCGAGGTCTCCTGTAAGCCTCAGAGAAAACTGTCCACCCAAAACACCTGCTGTCCAGAGCCCACCAAGGATAACACCCTCTCCACTGAAGCTCTCACTCCCAGTGTCTTGCTTGTGCCAAGTCTTGTTAGAGGATGATGCCACTTTTCTCTGCTTTACCAGCGACAGCTTTCAAGCCCCAGCTCCTCCCTGCCCAGTTTGTCCTACCTCAGGCCAGCCCTTAAGGAGGCTAGGACATCTCTTCTGTGGTGTGGATGGGAAACCTCAACCTTGGCCGCCACCCCCAGCCTGCTCCTGGCTCACTGTATGAGGCCACCCACTCACTCTGTTTCACTCAAGCTGTCCAACCGGTTCTCATTCCTGTGAGTCCAATCACGCAAGTCATGAGCCTCTTCACGCCTTTGTGTGTTACCCTCAGTACCAGTAACCCATGCACACAACATCACAGCACTAATATCCTCCCCGGCATGTTCACCACCATGTCTGCCCTGAGGCTGCACACAGCCAGGTGGGCATGTTCACCAAGGGACAGCAAAGCCCTGGGACTCAGACACGGACCTGGGGTCATACCCCTGTCATGGAATCCTGAGTCCTACACTTCTGGGGTTGAGTTCCCAGCCCTTTTTCTGTACCTCTCTGTGAGTTGGTTTTCCCATTTATAAAACTAAAGTGTTATAAAAATAAAGTGATTTAACGCTTGTAAATGGATTTTTAAGAATTCCTGGACCCTCAAAGGGCTACTTGAATGCTTGCAAAATAAAATGAAATATAATTCAATAAAGACTCTGTACCTATCAGTAAACCCAGTGAAAGACAGCAAGGACACCAACCTTTGCAGACAGGTTTGCTCTGATTCCAGGTGCTGTCTTTGGTACAACGGATGGTGGCGGCTGTGGCTGGCTCCAGGAGGTAGCCAGGGTCACACTGATAGCTCACGGTCTTGTTAAAGGTGAAGTCAGCCCCAAACTGGATGCCATTTGCCAGGCTGCCTGGATCCCCACAACTTATAACTAAGAAGCAGGCAAGGAAAGGGAACCGGAGAAACTGATCATGAAATGAATTAGTCACACTTTCTATTCCAGTAATGCTGCGGAGCTGTTATTTGAAGTTTCTCTCCTTGAGCTACTATTGGAAGCGATTAAGCAGAAAGTGATACTACCCTCTGTGTGATGACTGTACTGGCCTGCTGTCGGGAGGCTGTGTGTTTGGAATCACTTATTTCCATTCTTTGGGCTGTGCAGGTGCCCGCCCCATCCCTGGACTAGTCACTCATCAGGGAGACACGGCGGGCAGCCAGAGGGCCACACACCTCTCTAAATCCTCTGTGTGGTCTACAGACAGAGAAAGACTTTATCTATTTTGTCATCAGTTTCACAATGTCCAACCCAACTAGCCTTTTAACGTAGCTCCATTCACATAAATAAGAAAATGGGGAAAAATCTTAAAGTACGTAAGAAATAGAATCATAGTATCAAACGCATATTTTCTTCTTATTCATTTATGAGTTTAAAAATCAGTAAAACACTTTAAGTCACTTTTTTTTTTTTTTTTTTTTGCCTCAGTGGAGTGGATTTTATAACCGTGTCTTTGAGTTACCATGACGAGCGGGTACTGACTTGTGCAATCGGGGGCTGTCCCGGTCCACGTCCCATTGGCTGTGCAGTGCCGGGTCATCAGCCCCGAGGTGTGGTAGCCCTCCCAGCAGGCATAGATGACAGAGCTGGAGAACATGACGCCGTCACTGCTGACGATCATGCCGTTGGTGGGAGTGCCGGGATTGCCACAGGACACAGCTGTCAGGGAATCAAAAACAAGAGCAGACAAAGTGAGTGACCCACGACAGAAAGCACAGACACAGGCGAGCAGAGGTTATCAGGTTAATAACTACTCACTTAGTAGGTGACCCTGGCACACAATCCTATGGAAGATCTCTCCTTTTTTTTTTTTTTGCAGGTTTTTGGCCGGGGTTGGGTTTAAACCCACCACTTCCTTTAATGCATATATATTTTACTAAGTAAGACTCATGTGTAAAAATTGCATTTTCCCTTGTCCTTTCCAAAGCACATTACTCCTAGACAAATTAAAACATGAGCTAAAGCACTGGAAATTCAAACCAGGGATACTTTTGGATTGAAAGACTTTTAATGAAAAAATGGAATTATTGTGATAGGTAAAAGGGTATCTCTGATACTAGCAACTGAGAAGCATCCTCCTTCTTGCAATAGCTGTGTGTTTTTATTTGGTTTTGTTTCATTTTGTTTCAATTTATCTGGGCAAATCAGGTCATATTTTATATCTCTGGGAGAAAGAATGCATTTTGGAAAATAAAGAACAGCTCAGGAATACGAATGACTACACTTAAACTGCTTTGTAAAATGGTCTCTTTGCTGTTGCCACATCTAATGGCAGCTTTGTTAACTGGCTTTGACATGATTGCACTCTGCATTTCTCTCAAGAGGATCTTAATGCCATGGACAGACACTAAAGCATCAATTAATGATGATCAGTCTCTATCAGGGCACAGAGCCACACTCCCAGTATCTGTGCTGTGTGCTCCCTAGTCAGAAAACAGAAGAAAGTCCAGCTGCTACTGGAACACGTCAAGGTGATGATTTCAATCTAAAATTTTTTTTGCATTTTTTTACTTGAGCCTATTTACCAGGAAGATAGTTATATTTCCTTCTTAGCTATATTCCAATAATGTACAATAGACAGAAAAATAAAAAATGTGAACTTTGGCTAGATTTTTAATATCAAGAATATATCATAAGACTATTTTTGAGAAAGACAAAAATATTTGAAAATACTTTTGCATATTTAGTTGATCCGATTTCAAATCTAACCTTGAGAACAAGGATACCTTCTTTTTAAACATGGAAGATAATAACCTGCAAATTTTCATAGTATGTGGAAATATACTAAACACTAAACCAGAAGTTGAGAGGAATACCTTTCTCATTATGTTGAAAAATGCTGTAATGCTCAGGTTGAGCTGGACCTTGTTTGAAAAAAAAAAAAATGTGATACAAAGCATACGTACTCACGCTTCTGTGCCTGTGCTCAAGGCAGACATAATCAATCGCAGCCCAATTCTCTGATAAATCTGAGTTTGAGCTTATAACTGCTTTATAATTTTTACCCTAGAAGGCATTTTTTTTTTATATGTTGGCTTTTTAGTAGGTAGTGTTAAAACATTATCTCTCATCTAAAGCAGCAAATTCTATAGACTGCATCAATTTTTAAAGGATTTTCAACTTTGCTTTTTGCAAATTAATTGATCTATTAACAATTATCATCTAAGAGGTAAATAGAGTAGTGGCTTGTAACTAAGTGTATTTTGAAAACAGATTTTTTTTCCTCTTTAAATAGGTTTTATTGTAGAATGTGCATATTCATTGTGAAAAAAATTCAAACAATACAAAAGCATATAAAGTAAAAAATAAAATTCCTTTCCTTTTTACATTAGGGTCCCTAGTTCTTCCCAGAGTAAACCACTATTAAAAGTTTATTGAACTGACAATCCTTTCTAACACAGACTTATCTGCATCTTTCTGATTGACATCTAAATTGAGATATAGTTACCAATTCAGAAGAAGATATCTAAGGTTCTGTAGAGTTTGGAAGTTTTATGATGACTATGAAATTTAAAATTACATAGTGCACAAAGGCAAAGTGCTGGACTCTTCAAGACAATTCATTCCACAAACTTTTATTCATCACTTAATTGCTATAGGTACTGTACAGGCGTTCTAACACAAAGTCTGTCACCAAAAGGAACTGGAGTTTATATAATTCACAATCTAATAAACCAACAAAGGATACTGATGTTATTATGCTGAATCATAATTATATCCAATACTGAAATTTGTGTATAAATCCTCAAAAGTCACCCATGCAAAACCAATACCAAGACTAATCAAATAACTATTCTGTTTGTGAATGAGTATCTGTCGTAATACCCTCCTAATATTGAGAAAGTCACCTCAAATATTTCATTTTATAAAGTAACAAGCATGAATAAATTATTTTTATTTTCTCTTTGCTGATGGGAAACATATTCACTGATGGTTATAACTGTGAAATTGCTGATTACTTAGAAGGCAGTGTCACGGTATCTGTTTTTCTATCAATACAATGATGGCATAATCTAAAAGAGGCTAATACTGAAACAAAACATTTAATTTAGAATCATTACAAGAATAAAAGCACTTCAAGTCAAACTTAGCCATATTTTCTGCTTCCTGATTTGAAATACACCTTTCCTTTTAAGTACATTTGGTTACAGAAAACGTTTATTTGATTTATAGTAACACAGAATTGTATTTTAAATGCACGTTATAGTTTACAAACATTAGTACTGTCCACTTAGCATCTAAGTGAAAGACTGCAGTTAAACTGAGCTAAATAGATGCCAATCTTTGCTAGTACAAGTTAAATAAAATTGAGCAATCTATTCAAAATCTTTAGATGCAGTGCCTAACCATAAAATGAGTAAAGCCACATCCGGGGGTGACAAGGGTGACACCTGGTAGCTGAGCGGCAGCAGTGAGATGTGGCTGATGCTGTTATTTTCATTGTCACCACTTGTCCATTCCTTGAGTCAAATGTAGATTTTATCATAATTCCCCGGGAAACGGGACTAAGATTGCCTAATAAGCAACTGCTTAACATCCATCAAGGGAAGGAGCCTGTGATTAAAAGACTAGATTGCTGACAAAAGCAAGTATGATTTAAAAGGATGAAAATATATTAAGGATAAGGGGAAGGCTATGCTAACCGTTTGATGAAAGTATTTCAAATTGTAGGTAAAACCAGCACATTGTACCCCATAATTGTTTTCATATACACAGCTATCATTTAATTAAAAAAAAAAAAAAAGAATTAAAAAAAAAGGGAGCCCCTCCTTCCTTTTTCAATATATTCAGATTTCCCATCAGGATCTAATTATTTTGACAAATTCAGAGGAAGAAATCACACCAGGTTTGAGCAAGTCTCACCAGGAGTCTTTGGCTAAGCCATGGCTGACCTTCCTACAGGCACAGTCACTGCTGAGACCCTTTACCATGGATAGAAAGTGAGGAAAAATTAGAAGCCTACAGATTAAAAGCACAATAACCATAATTTTTACTTATGTGTGTGTTTAATCACCAAACTATGTAATGTCTTATTTTTGTGAGTATTAACATTTACTGGAGTCAGCTCACTCAATATCCCAGATTTCTGCATCATAAAGTGTGGTTTGGGAAGTGGTCAATTCTATGGGGTATGGCATATTTGAGAAATATTTTCAGCATTGAAGCATTTTTATGACTTATCTTCTTTGTGTATGCAGCTTTTAAGGACTGAGTTTCTACAAATCTTACTGAAAACATTAAAACTTCTACCTTTAAAAAACAGAATACTTAAAAAAAAAAATCCTTGCGTAGTTTGAGGCAGGTATTTTGTACAGCGAAGTCCAACTAAGTTCTCTTATTCAAGCAAATGAACTTATGTACGCTTTGTTAAGATGAGAACTCATGGTGTTCCAATATAGGCCCAAAGGGTGAGTTTCCATGGAAAAACACTGCTCATTCTCAATTGTTATATTTCTTTTCATTTTTTAAATGTGCAAAACTGAAGTACTTGAGTTAAACCCAATACGTAGTTATAGACCCCAGTGAGTGCTCCTTCTTTATAGAATATTCAGAGTTCAGCTCCCTGGAAGGTGACGGTCTACCCTCCTCATACACCAAGTTCAGGCTGCATGGCCAGGCTTTGGGCTCAACATTGCACACAGCATTCTTGAAACGGAAGTATTGTCGTTTATTCAGATTTCCATCAGGATCTAATTATTTTGACAAATTCAGATGGATTTGGATTACATCTAAAAAGCCGAAATAATTCTTCCAGCACTGATTTACCTATATCTAGTCTCCTTTATAACTACTGAGAAAATTTTAGTAATGATTTAACTGTAAGCCTTTTTTTTTTTTTTTCCTTCTACACAAAGGGAAATTAAGACTCAGAACTATGTTTTGATCATAGTTACACAGAAATCAGGACTATAGCCAAATACCCCAACTCCTAAGCCACAGTGCTTTTCAAAATGTTCTAAATGATAAATCTCTCTATATATATTTGGCATTGTTAAAAATATTTATAAGAAAAGTTGAAAATGTAATATGGAAATTGTTCTATTTTAGTGGCAACATTTTGTGTAATTCTACACTTTGTCATAATTATAGGATTACACAAATTTTGAAAAATAGCATAAGCAATTCTTATTACTTAACCAGAATTACCAATTGTTACATCTTGCCTATTCTCTCCCTTTCTCTCTCTCTCTAAATATGTATGTATCTTGTCTAAAATATTTGAAAAGTTATCCATATAATGGTCCTTTTCAACTGTATATTTCAGTGTGTTTTTTGGTAAGAGCAAAGACATTCTGTTGCATCACCATGATATAATTATTAAAGATATAAAATTTAACTTTGATTCAATGAGTGGACTCACCCTCACACTCAGGCTGCAGTCCTGACCATGACCCATTGAGCAGACATGTCCGCTCAGGGGAGCCCCGCAGCTGGTACCCCACTTCGCAGGAGAAGCGAAGGAGGCTCTTCACCTTAAATTCATCCCCCAGCCGGGATCCGTGTGCTGGGATCCCTGGATCTCCACAAAATCCAGGATTATTTCCTATTAAAAATAAGCACATGGCAATGCGAAGCTGTGTAAGCCTTGTTTAAAACAGACTTATTGTATTTAAAGAATATGAAAAGTTGTTTCAATATGTAAGTGAGGTGTGGCCACATGGCGTTAGGGTGATCTTGTAAGGTAGATTTTCTTCGTGATAGCCCCTGTGATACTTAAACAAAAATAAGAATTAACACACCATTGTGAGAGCCAATGGCATTCCTGTGGAAGGAGGAAAAACCCTGGGATGTGAGGGCAGCAGGTGTCCCCTGGAAGGGTGGGTACAGAAGGCAAAAGGGAGACGAGGGTTCAGTGTGCCCCAGAATGGAAGAAAATCAGATCAGAGTTGAATTCTTCACTATGATGTCTACAGTTGCTGATTCATTGAACTTTGCTTATTTAATAAACATACAGGAAGAATTAAAATGATTTTTTACATAGAGGGTCAAGGCGATTGCTGATGATAGAGATGTAGGGAATGTGGGGGCTTTGAGAGGAAGCAGAGAAGAATTAAGAACAAAGAAGGACGCTCTGAGCCAAGGTGGATGAGCTTCCCAGCACCTGAGACCCAGAAACTCCCAAGTCTACTCAGGAGAAGACATAAAGCGGTGGTGTCCAGATGGGGACGGGGATAAGGAGATTTGGCCGGAAATGAGGCGCTAACATTTCAAATAGGTGCCTGATTGTACCCATTTCACATTTTTTTTTTACCCATTTCACATTTTTACCTGGCTGTGCATCCCTCACCTGTGCAGTGGGGCAGAGTGCCACTCCAGTGACTGTCTTCTTGGCAGACTCTGGTGTCATTGCCTACAAGACTGTGGCCCCCTTTGCAGGAGTAGTGAACTGTGGCCCCGTATGTGAACAGTTCCCCCGTTAGGACGGCATTGGCAGGAACCCCTGGATGCCCACATGATATAGCTGAAGGAAAAAAAATAAGAAAGAAAAGAAATGAAATGAGTGCAGCATTTTAGTTAAACCTCTCTGTACAGACAGATCTCCCATACAGACGACTGTGGTAACACCACCCAGCAAACAAAAATGGCCAAATATATTGGCAAATTCCTTCAGTTTCCTACTTTAATTGGCAAAAAATGTAAGTCCCAGATGACATTTCTTCCCCAATATTTATTTATGAAATTAAAAAAAAAAAGGGTCTGTCAATGAAGATTGTTTTTTCTCTTTAATCATAAGGTAACTTTGCTCAAGGTGGAGGTTTCCATACAGGGTCACTTGAACATGTGGGTCTTCAAGGGGGAAGGCCACACTACTAAAATGTTCCCATCTATACTTACATGTAGATGTAAGAGAGCAGTATTAAATTAACTTTGAGAAAGTAATGTGGAGCCATCGAATTTATTTTAATGATTTCTTTAGTTACTATGACAATCATATACGTTGCTTAGGGACTAAATTCAGTCAAGTTTCCTTAATCTTCAATCATATGTCTAGGAAGACCATTCTATTAAGTTTTATTAGAATAGGTGCCAATCTAAAATGTGTAAGTAAGAAAATAATTTATTGATTAGTTTCTTATTCTATAGAATAATGACAGCATTTCCATTCATTTCCTTAAAATTATACCAAATCAGTTGCATAATCTATGTATGAATATTCCCTAAGTAGGCAAATTCTGGAATCCAGGTAAAAGATAGCGAAAATTTACTTTTCTCTTTTCTTGAGGTAACAAGTTAGGATTAACAATTGACAATTTTTTATGCTGTGTGTGAAAAAAAAACAAAAACAAAAAACTAACTGATTAGTTAGCCTGGAAGGCGTCCCCAGCCCTGAGTCACGCTGGTCCTCAGGGTCTGAGGGCCTGGAAGGCGTCCCCAGCCCTGAGTCACGCTGGTCCTCAGGGTCTGAGGGCC